>JARIHP010000327.1:0-21741 GCA_029282125.1 Mycena amicta | reverse complement strand
ATAAATTTATAACCCTCCCCCCGCCCCCCCCCAGCCAAGAAGAGTATTAAGGGAATCTGCCTCGTCCAAATTCTGACCCAGATGGAGAAAGAAGGAAGGAATGTATACACTCAGGCTGGCATGGCACGGTCTCACTCGGGACTCGGAACGGCAGGAGATAATGCAAGTGACTTCAGGCGGCATAAGTATAGCTCTGAATAGCTGTGGAATTCCAGAATGATGACCTGTTGAACACCCAGGATTCTTCGAAGCACCACCTATCAAGTACCTGAAGGACGTCTTGTTCGACTCGGAACAACAGTCCGGTTTCTTGTCTAGTGAGCGGTGGTCACCAGGCCAGGTTGCGCGTTGCTTGCGTGATTTGATTTTCGGCGCGTTTTTATGGTCTCGTAAATGACATGACGTGCGTACCTTATCTGAGACAGGGGACACTATTAGTATGAGTACTGTCCCTATCCGCCGGCACCGGCATGAATTGGAGGACAGCGATGGCTTGGAAATTAAAGCGTGCTTTTGAAATAGACTGGATTCGGGGGTCTTGTCTTGTCGATAGGCTCGGCCCGCCCAGTGTTGCTTGTAAGCTGGGACTTGACGACAGCCCGATGTTCCGAACCTTGAGCGCCGAAGCGGAGACCGGGATGATGAACAACCCTGACAAGACAGCGGCTGCAATTCTATTTCTATTATTTTTGTGTGTTCCGGCGGCGTTCTGATGGTAATCAATTCGAAAAATGGTGGCGCGGACGTTTGCAAATTTCTTGTAGGGTTCCAGATGAGAGCTCTCTTGTCCTTGTCCTTGTCCGTGTGTGGTCGCGTTGAAAGTGATCATAGTACATCGCGGCGTTAGAAGAGAAGAGAAGCCACCCTAAAAACGCTGAACAGATCAAATCGAAGGCGGACGTAGCGGCGTGGGAGGAAGCTGTGGGGCTAGGCGAGATGGGGCTGGCTTCGGCTTCGAGAACAATGAAGCGAGGCATGCTGGGGATGATGGTCGCCGAGCAGGAGCAATGGAGGCTATCGGATTGCCAGTTCCATTGCATCCGCCTGGTGATATGAATGGATTGAGGGGAGCGACAACGTTGAGGTTGTGGAGAAAAATTAGCGAGAACGCCGGTCAAAATGATGGATCGATCAACACGAGGCAGTGTGCAGAAGGCGCGTGACATTCATTACGCCCAGAACGGAAGCTCTCGTCTCTACCCCGACGACGACGCTAATGGACCTCAACACACAACAAACACAACACCCGACTCTCCCGGAATGCCCCGACGCTCGCGTCCTCACTGCTTCGCAGTTTGCTGCAATCCATATGGCCCACATTCTTGCGCACCCGCCGGACGGGGTGCTCTTCCCATTCCTCCATGGTCTGGAGGGCGATAACACCGCGCAGAATACCTTCTTTGCCGCTACGTCGCCTAGGGGCCCACCCAAGTTTCGTGGTCTTGTCTGGGTCGTTGCAGAAGACGATTTGGAGTTTGAGGGGAGCATGCCCAGCCGGGGTGTGGAGATGGGTGAGGAGGACGGGTATAGCGACGACGAGGGAGACGACGACGACGACGATGAAGAAGACGACGACGACGAGCTGGTGGACATGGATATCGACTCTACGGTGCACATCGTCAGGAGCGACGACCTCCCATCCATCCAGACCCTCGACGACGCCAAACACATGCATCCCATCCACCACAGAGCTTCAGAAGTCGCCGACGTCCCTATGGAAATGCAAGTCCTCTCGTAAGAGTCCGTCCAGTCGCTCAACCAGCTACAGTGCCCTGCCTCCACCGACATCCCTTCTCCCAGCTACCCCATCCTCATTCTCCTCGATACCCTCACAATACTCTGAACACCCACCGGCCGTCAGTACCGAGGATTGGGACCCGCTCAACCCGCCGCTGCTCACCTGTACATTTCGCCCCAGGGAGCTTATTCGGCCGGTCGAGGTGACTTTCACTCTATGATACATAGCCGTGTTCTAAGCAGATTATGTCTAGCGCGCGCCACCGGCAACGCCTTTACCCGCTCCGGCTGGTGAGCCTAACGACGACGACTGGGAGTTTCGTCCTGCCCGTATACCAGATGGCATCTCCCTAAGGAACTTCGGTATCCAAGTTGTGAGTCTGGTCTTGATTCCGCTTTCCTATTACCCATGTACTTGTACTTCTAATCAACTTTCGACTGTATCCAATCCGTTTTCGTCGTCGTTCATCGTCCCTTCCCTAAAGTCATCATCACTGACCTCCGTCTCACCAGCCGATCTACGCAACCCTCTCCGACATCGTCATCTACTCGCCCAAGGGCCTCTCCTCTTCCCGCACGCTTGTACCCCTCGCGAAGCGCTTCGTCGCCGCCATCGCACGCAAGCGGACGGAACGGTGTCGGAAACTCGGTGTGGATCCAAACGACGTCGACAACGCTCCGCTCGCGTATAACGTCTACGTCCTCGACGCAGATGCTCGTGCGCTCAAGGCCGAGGTGCCGGAGCTCATGATGCGAGTGTTCGACAGCGGGGAGGCGGGGAGGAGGAGTCGCGCCTGGCTCAATGCGGATGGGAATGGGATGCAGGTCGACTCTGACGCTCCACACGCACACACACACGCACACGATGCACCCGTTGCAGTACCTCTCCAGCCACATACACGGGCGGACACAGCGCCGAATACGGTCGACTTTGGGCAGCGCGAGCGGGACGAGATGAGGGAGCTGACCAGGGCGAGCGAGATCCTGACCATTCGGAGGCGACCATCCACACCGTCAGCAGACTCGGACGACGAGGAAGATCTATCCACGACAACGACGGCAACACATTGGCGGCCGATGCTGGGACAGGTGTTCCTCGGCAACTCGGGGGATGTTCCTTTGGCAGTTGTTCCCCCTCCGCCGTCTTCGGATTCGTCCCATTCATTCAACGGGGCGGACCTCGAGCAAGAGAAAGAGAAAGAAGACCCGAACGACCCGTTCAATTACACGCTCACCAACTCGCCTGCCGCCGGGATGGGCTACGATATTTGTGTCGAGTGTCATGAGATGGCGCCGTTTCCGAGCATTGCGCATCTCCGGGCGGCGGAGGAGCATGTCGGGATGCTGGAGGGGATGTGGGCAAGGACAGAGGCTGGGGAGAAGAAAAACATCCGACCACCACCGAACGCGAATACGGTTATACATCTGCCGTTCCCCAGCCCCCGCCGAATACACCGCAGACGATGAACGCGTTGTTGCCTGTGCTAGCCTTCTTGGAGAGGTGTTTGCGGCCGGTCGAGGAGGAGACGACGACGCCTTCATCCAATTCACAACAGACGAATGGAGTCGGGGCTAATACGAATGGTAGTCTTGGCGGGTCGGGCCATGGGAGACGATGGAGCACGTCTCCCGGCCCATTGTCGTCGTTCTTCCCAGCTCCGCCGTCGCCTGTACCGTCCCCGCCGCCTGGAGCTGCTCCACGGACAAGAAGCTTTACGAGCCCCATATCATCACCATCGCCCCAACCCGCTACCACCAACAGCGCCATTTCGTTTTTACTCGCCCCACGCACCCGTCCTCTCAAAATCCTCGTCTATTCTTCAGACGGATACACCGAGTCGTCCCCACTCGCGCTATCGCTGCTCATGGCCGTCCGACATTTATCTCTGCCCGAAGCGTATTTGGAGCTGCAGGTTGCGAAACGCCGCAGCTTTTTCGTGTATCCGGGCGAGTTGGGGTTGTTGAGGCGGGTCGAGGGGAGGCTCACGATTAAAGGCCAAGGAGGCGAAGTGTTTGGGCCGACCGCTGGTGCTGGACGGGCTGCAGCTTCCGGGATGGCGAGGAGGGCCAGTGCGACTGGTGAAGTCGCTGCGCCGACACCCAAGCCATATACGGGTGCTCGACCGCCAGCCAAGAGCGTCTCCTTCGCCGCCGCTCCCGCTCCCAGCAATGGTGCGGTTTCGTCATCCGTGCCAACTTCGCCCCCAATGGTAGTGCCGAACTCGCAAACTCGTTCTGGCCGCCCCCGGGCACGGACGAGCCCGTGGTTGCCGAGCTTTGGGGATCACCAGTCGTGGTTTAATGACCCGCGATTCGACGGAAGCTTCCCGAGTCGTGTGTTGCCATTTTTGTATTTGGGTAATCTGTGAGTGTTATCTTTCTCTTCAGTAACCAGAAAGTCGTCTGACAAGCAATCCTAGGAACCACGCGACAAACGCATACATGCTGCATGCGCTGGGTATCACCCACGTCGTCTCCGTCGGCGAATGTGCGCTGTTGCCGCCGCCGGGACATTGCAACGCTGCCCCAGGCGAGGCCTGCACGCACAACCACCACCACATGTCGAGCAAAGGCGCCAACAGCCACGGCCAAGGCTCGCTCTGGATCGAAGAACGTGAAGGGCGCATCAAGGTGCTCGACATCAAAGGCGTCTGCGACGACGGTATCGACACACTGGAGCCGCAGCTCGAGCCCATCTGCGATTGGATCGAACGCGCTAGACTCGAAGGCGGGCAGGTCCTGGTGCATTGTCGCGTCGGCGTGTCCCGGAGCGCCACAGTCACCATCGCGTATGTGATGAAGCACTTGGCGCTGCCATTGGTGGATGCGTACTTGATTGTGCGCAGCAGGAGGCTGAGCGTGTTGATCCAGCCGAATATGCGGCTGTTGTATAATCTGTGTGGGTGGGAGATCAAGTTGGCCAAGGAGAGAGCGGAGAGGGCTGTGGCTGGCAATGGAGACGGAGAGAGCGAGGAGGAAAAGCGGATGCGGCTGAGGAAGGAGTTGGCCCGGACGTTGACGTGGCCGTTCCTCGCCAAGGAGGTGCATGCGCTCAATGACAAGTATTTGCATTGATACCTTTCGTTCTTTTCGTGTACTTTTTCTTCTTCGTTGGCTCGTCGCCTGTTGTTCTTGTACCTGTTTGTAAATGTCATTTTGTGTCTGCCTGAGGATGCATTGCGTGACATGGTCACACTCAGTCAGCTTTCGTCTGTGAGGGGCGACTCGTAACATCGCAAGCAACAGTCGTTGGCGATGGTGCTGGCTCAAGAAAAACTCTAGCACCCCACCCTAACATCCCACAAACTTCGGTATCACGGCCATGGCGGGCTACGACAACAGAAAATACAAGTTCCTGCTTCACCCATCTTAGCCCTCGCCGTATCGACTCTCACAGCACTTCCATTCCATCTGCCAAGTCGCCTCGCGGTACGGTGCCTCATGTTTGTTGCATATTAATACGACTCGGAATGATACACGCGCAGCCCACATCCCATTTCTTGCCCCCATCATGCTCCTGCTACTCTTGGTCGTCCACACACTATCTACTGCTGGTCGCCCTGTACCGGCCCTTTACCCGCGAGCGTCCGCCGACTCCTGTGACGACATAAACAGCTGTCGGAAACTGTTTGACATCGTCTGGGGTTGTCTCGCCACGATATTCGCTTGCACTTGGGTCTCTGTGCACCCAAACGTGCCTCCCCCCAACCAGACTCGCATTGCCTTGCTCTGGCGAAGGCTCAAGATGATGCTCATCGGAGTCATCGCTCCAGAATTGATGGTGGGATTTGCCGCCCGTCAATTTTTGGTCGCGCGCCTATATTCGACCGGAAGTATGTATCATTTCTTTACCCTCATGTGTCCGAGAGCGCTCATTGTGTCTAGGCTCCGAAATCTCGATGACACACGCCTTTTTTGTATCGATGGGTGGATTCGTCGCGCGCGACGGTTCCGGGCCTATCGCAACTTCAGAGTATTGGCACTACCTTTCGGACATACGCGCTGTCGATATAGCGGCCATCCAGGACAAAAGCAAGGGCGACATGCTCACAAAAGGCGTGGCGCTTCTCCAGGGGCTGTGGTTCATCTTGCAGTGTCTGGCCCGCGTTCACCAGCATCTCCCGGTCACCGAGCTTGAGGTCGCCACACTAGCTTTCGCGGTTGTCAACATCTTCGTCTGGATTCTGTGGTGGCACAAGCCCTTGGATGTCCAACACCCAATTCAAATTGGACCTGCTGCGACTCGGAAGCCCGTGCGCGAGCCTCGGATCTCGCCCGTGCATGAGCCTGAGATGTCCGAGTCGCCTGTGCGCGATTCTCCCAAGTTGGATCCTCCTGACGATCGGGACTCTATCGAGGACAATACTAAGCCCGCGGTTCACGTGCGTATGAGTGTCGGTGAATTTATAATGGGCGCAATACTCGGCACCTACCGCTTGGAACTCTTATCCGATTCCGTCCCCCCATTCTGGTCTTCGACTGACCACCTCATGGAGCAACAACTGGCCGGATTGCTGACTACATTTTTGGTCAGCATCATTTTTGGCGGCATCCACTGTGCGGCCTGGAACGCCGGATTCCCCTCCGCAGAGGAAATGTGGATATGGAGGACCTGCGCAGCATTGGTGACTGCGCTGCCTTTGGTAGTGCCGTTGACGTTCGCAATTGTAATTTGGGGGGACTCGTCAATCACTGGCACCATGTCATCACTCTTGCTACTTCTCCTAGCCATCCTCGCCGGCGTCTACATAATGGCCCGCCTCTCCCTCATCATACTCCCTCTCATTTCATTACGAGCGCTGCCGCCTGGCGCACTCATAGATGTGAAGTGGAGCGCTTACATCCCCCACCTCTAGGTTTACGCTCGACTTCACTCTCGTTATTATTTTGTTGTGGGTACTAGTAATATTAATAATAGTACTGTCGATACTTTTGGATTTTGAACCACCGACGCGTTCATTGTTGGACATTCCGTCGCTGGCGCTGATCATCCGAGTCATGATCCGACTCATCCGAGAGTGACTGGTGTTATACGCGTGACAGGCAGCCACGACCATCTAACTCCAGGAAGACTCCCATATCGGTAGGCCGTACAGATTCACCGTTTTTTTTTTTTGTACATTTTCACCTTTACCCACTGGTAGATCTCATTCAACCCGCAGGAGGCTCACCCCGACGCCTGAGGCCTGAGCCACAACTCGGAAAGTCCCTGAATATGCTACCGACCTCGACGCGGCCTGAGACACTTTGAACTTCGGAATCCTCAATGATCAGCAGACCTCCGCTCCACGACGCCAATTTAGACATAGCGCGTGCTCGTGATAGCCAGCGTCTTCTCTTTCATTCAGTTTCGCCTACCCTCCCGGTTCTCAGCGATTTAACGCCCTACGAGCGTCTCATGACGCTGCTGCCGTGGACCGGGGCAGTCACACTCCCGATCATGCACTCACGACGACGTGGCGGAGCTTCCGAGGCTACTTAAACGTAGCCTCCTTGTCGACGCCATTCACGGTGATATCGCTCACCATGGGGTTATTCTTCAATTTTTCAGTCGCGCTCTTCTCTGCGCTAGGCTCGTATGTTCCTCCCGGCTTTGTTCCGTGTGTTGTTGCCTAACATCTACGAAACGTTAAGCTTCCTCTTCGGTGAGCATTCTCCGACATCGTCGCAATCGCAATCGCAATCCTGATAACCTCACAGGATAGTAAGTTCTCCCCACTTCCCAGTCTATTCTACTCATTTACGCGTCTCCAGCGACTCTGGCATCATCGGCTCTGTCGTCTCACTCGAAATTCGACCAGTTCCAAGCATTTTTCCACAACCCTGGCGTCAACATAACCGGGGCTATCGTCTCGACGGTATGTGCCCTCTGTCTCCTACCTCCGTCGTCGTCGGCGCATTCTACTTCCCACAGCTGACGTCCGATGTATACTTAGTTCGCAGGTGGATGTACGTAGCCTCCGGCGTCCCGCTGCTATCGCTTCTTTCCCTCATCGCTCGTAGGCTTCTTCGGTGCCGCCGCCGCTGGATTTCTCGCCACCCGTATCGGCCGCAAACGTACCATCCAGCTGGGCGCGCTCGTCGCAGTCCTCGGATGCAGTCTTCAAGCTGGTGCCCGCAACGTGTCGTATCTGATTGTTGGACGCATGATCGCGGGGTTGGCGATTGGATGGTGAGCCTCGTGCCATATGCATGCCTGCCTTCAGACTCCCTCTGATCTTCTCCGTAGTTTGAGCATGGGTATGTCCGTACGCCTTCGAATCTGCCTGCATCACTGGTGATTACTGCCCAGTCGTCCCGCTATACCAAAGCGAGATCTCTCCGCCCCAACTGCGGGGTTCCTGACCGGGCTAACTCAATGTGCGTCTTTCCTCGGGCCTCTCATATCGGCATTCCTGAGTGTCAAACGGGCAGTTATGATCGCGATTGGATTCCTTGTGGCCAACTGTACGTCTGCGCCCGCTTCGAGAGAAGGAAATGATGACGGTGGATTTGAACGCAGGGGTCGGCTATGGCTGCCAATTCATCCGCAACGACGCGCAATGGCGGGTCCCGCTCGCTGTGCAGATATTTCCTGCGGCGTTATTATTCCTCGGGTTTGCCTCCGTAATCCTTAGATCTGGACAGCTCCAACTAACAGCGCCTCAGGATGTTTGTCCTGCCTTACTCCCCGCGGTGGCTCGTCGACAAAGGCAGGATCGACGAAGCGCGCAAGGTCGTTCAGCAGCTCCACGAGGACCAGCACAACAAGGAGTTTGTCGATCTGGAGTTTGCGGAAATGTGGGTTTTGCGTTGTTGTTCCCGGTCAGGTTTGCTTGTAACTTGAACTTATCAAGGCTTGAACAAATCCGCTACGAACAAACGCACTACTCGACCAAGTTCTCGGACTTGTGGGCCACGAAACCGATGTTGCGGCGGACGTTGACAGGGATGGGGGTGCAGATTTGCACGCAGTTTACTGGTGCGTTTTTCTTTGCGCTACTATCGCGGGAAGGGAAGGCCAGAGGCTAGATGGTTAACAGGGATTAACGTGGCTTCGTATTTCCAGGTGAGTGTGAGAAATCAATTGTTGAACGCTTATCTTAACTCTTTACTTCTGAAAAGCCGACTCGTAGGCCACACGCATAATAATCTCGTCTAACTAACCACTGAACAGTCTACCGCCGACCTCGGCCTCAGCGGTCCCAGAGTGCTCATGATAACAGGCAATCAACGGCGCCCTCGGTGCAGTCGTCATCCTCATATTCATCTTTTTCTTCCTCGACCGCTTCGGAAGGAAGCCGCCGCTCATCGTCGGTGCGTCCACGCTTCCCTTCCTCCCCCGTGGAACCAAATCCGAACCCAACACACAGGTGCGGTGGGAATGGCAGTCCTCACTCGCCATCGAAGCGGCCATCAACGCAAAGTGGGGGTGGCCCCGACGCGAATAACAAGGCTGCGCAGACAGCGGGGGTGGCGTTTATTATCGTATGCTCAAGTTTCCTATTGCAATGGCACATAGCTGACAATTAGCATAGATCTTCACATCATTCTTCTTCAGCATCAGCTTTGGGGCCCGTCTCGTGGGTCTACCAGAGCGAGATGTTCGTTTCGTTTATAACCATATCCACCTCCTCTGATCCAGACTGTAGATTCCCCATGCGGATCAGAGCTATCGGGACGGCAGTTTGCACCTGCGCCAATTGCAAGCGCCGTTCTTCCTTCCGAGTTCGATTGTATTATCTGATTTACATATCCAACCAGGGGCGTGCAATGTACTGATCTCGCAAGTTTCGCCCATTGGAATGGCAAGGCTGAAATACAGTTCGTCTTTCATGTTCTTGCAAAACTGGTAATTGACGAAAGGCACAGAGTTTCTACATCCTCTTTCGTGTGCACAAACATCGCCAATGGAGTCATTTGGTTCTCTTGTGAGTAGTGTCATAGTCTCCGCCGGTAGCAAGCTAAAAATCCAACGCGTTCTTCAGCTTCCCCGAGACGAAAGGGAAGAGTCTCGAAGAGATGGTGTGTACCACAACTGGGCTAGAACTTTCTTTTTACTCTTACCAGGACGCGGTATTCGGCGACCAAGCCATCCCGCACGCCCTCGAGACCAAGCAAATTCAGAACGTGGACTCTGCGGATGGCGGGGTAAACGCGCCGGATCCAGAGAAGCAGCGCATGTCCGATGTATGAAATATGATGTATTTCCTGTGCTTGGGTGGTTTCTCGAATACACGGCGTGTTGTCGAAGTAACGTGATCGCGGAGCTGCCTATGCGTTTTTGATCAGTGTGACGGTAACGTCCTTTGCTTCTGCCACTCATCCCAGAACCACATATGCTATCGGCGTCGCACTCTACACCTCTGCAATTGAGGAGTCTCTCCGTGGGGCGTGGTACAGTCCAGGGTGGCTGAATATTCGGCAGCGCTTCCACACGGACTTGGGCGGGCGACGACTTGGGCCTGGCGTATCCGTAGCTGGGCCGGGCTTTGTGCTCCAACCCCTCCCTTCGGACTACCAGGTGTTACCATCGCGCTCGTTGGATGGGCTGAACCCCATCCGCACGCTCTGTATGCGCTGGCTGCATTGTCGTGCCTGGGTTACGTCGAGGCGCGACGCGACGAGGCTAGGTTCTTTGGGATGCTGGTACGTGCTAAGTGGCGTGAGGCTCGTAGCGTGCGGCGTTGGACGTACCGCTTCGAACCCTGTCGCTGGGATGAAATTTTTGGGAATTTCTTTGGCTGCTTCGGTAGCTTTCGACCGTTCTTGGGTTTCTGCGGAGGAGAATGGGTATGGTTTTTTACTTGGTATTCCTCTGTCTCTGACTCATTTTCCCCCTACGAAGGTCTATGCGGCTTCTCATCCTATATGTATCATTTTCGCCGTGTCATTCGTCGTACTACGGAGTGATCTACCTGTCTTCCCTCGAGCTCGATGACCCAATCACTTGATGGACGAGCGTGGCTGCCGAGAGGCTGTACATATCTCTATCGCTCTTACCTTTCGACCAGCCATTCACGTTCTGCGCCGCAAACCTATGGAGCTTGCATCGACGAGCCACGCTCGACCTCGTCAAGCTGCTATTGCCGCGAGCAAAAGCCTCTGCGACAAAGCTGTCGAAAACCGTCGTGACAAAAATCAAAGCATTCCTCGACGATGTTGCTGCTGAAGACGGAACTCAACGTGAGTAGGAGGGTTCAGCCATCTCTCTGCATTCACCCGCTACTAGTCGAACGTAATCGACCGCGTCCTTCGCCTCCCGGGACTCGGACGAAGAACTTTCTCTCGGCATCGGCGCCTTTCGACCCCTCCAAGTTCGCACTGCGCGACATTCGCACCGTCTGCACGGATTTCATCGACACACCGCTGGACCGATTTCTGCTGGAGCCGACGGTTCACCCAATACTTTGCCATCAAGGTCCGCGATATCGGGAAAACATGGGAGATTAATCCACAGTGGGCTGGGCGAAGCGTGGTATCTGCAAGTATTGCTGGCCATGTCGCGCTTCAGTCGCGCGATGAAAGCCTATTACCACACCCACGAGGACGATTCCTCCGTAGCTCCGTCGGTTGGACTCGGAGGGAGTGGGGATTGGTCTTTCTCCGTGACGAATTTATCGTCAGAGAGGAATGGTGGCTCAGGGTGGTATTATCGAGACGCATCTGGGCCGGCTCATGGTCCGTTCGTCTTCCAGCCTGCAGTACTTGAACTCACTCTCTCAAGGACCCTGGACGTCCTCCCTTAATGAGCGCATGGCATCGCGACGGTCTCCTCCCGTTGGACGTCTTCGTTCGCAAGGAAAGCGAGACGGTGTATGCGCCGCTCGACGATCTACTGGAACAAAATCCAGCAATGTTCGAAGACGACGTGATGTCTCTGCAAGACTTTGAAATAATCAAGTCTGTGCATGAGGGCCCGTCCACCTCCGTCCGACTGGTCAAGCGAAAAGGCACCAGCGAGCGATTCGTGATCAAGGTTATCCCCAAGGCGGAGATGGTCCGGAAGAACAAGGTGGTGATTACCCATGCGGCCCGGACGATGGTGTTCAACCAAACGAACACATCGCTCATCAACAAGATCCACTTTGCATTCCAATCCCAGACGAAGGTGTACTTGGTGAAGGAATTGATGACGCAGGGAGACTGTGCGAGTCTTATCCGTTCGGTCGGGTCCCTTCGAGAGAAGATGGCGAGGGGACTATGTCCTGCAGATCCTGCAAGGTCTCGAATATTTGCACGCACAAGACATTATCCATCGGTAAGTCTCTTCCAAATACATATCTGGATGTGAATCTTCATTGAATCGGCCCACAGAGACCTTCGGCCGGAAAGTATCTTGATCATGCCAGGACATCGTCTTGCCTGACGGATTACGGACTGAGTTACAAGGGTTTTCTCCAACGAAATATCAACGGAACTACGGCACAATCACAATCCGACGGGCCGTAGTCATGAGCTGGCCCGCATACTCGCCTACCTTCCCCCGGATGCGGTCCTCGGGCTGCAGGAGGACGATCATAGCATCGATTTGGTGCGTCTTCCATTAGTAGGTTTTAGCAACACTCAGTTCTAGTGCGATAGTGGGCGGTCGGAATCCTCACATTCGAGTTCCTGAGCGGAAAAAACACCGTTCTGGCACGAAGATATCGCGGGTCATGCAGCAGAAAATACTGTCAGGCAAGATCGACTGGGCCGCAACCTCGATACCACTCTCTGCTCGGGACTTGATCCAAAGCTTGTTAAATCCGACAGCCGCCTCGCAATCCAGCATTCCAAAAGCCGAAGGAGTGCGAGCTCAACGATTCTTTGACCCAATTCGCGACAGGATGCCGCTGTTGGGAGAAGAGTCTGATGGTGTGCGCTCTCCGAATCCCGCTCGAGCGTCGCCAAGTCCCCCTACGTTTCGCACCTTCTCCAAGGCCATGCGTTTATCACTACCTTCCTCACCCG
Organism: Mycena amicta; assembly: GCA_029282125.1. NCBI lineage: Eukaryota > Fungi > Basidiomycota > Agaricomycetes > Agaricales > Mycenaceae > Mycena > Mycena amicta. Next base: position 9,072 of record JARIHP010000327.1, on the reverse strand, counting down.
AACTCGAGAACGCCTACTATCGCTCCAGCACACGGTCATCGTCTTCAACTAATTCCCCGCAACAGATCCTCGAATCTCCTCTTCGTCGTAAGGCACCTCAGCGGCGACCGCCTGCGTTGAGTCTCGGTTCAAGTTCGATCAACTTGAATCAAGGCTCAAGCCCAGATCTCTCGCATATGTTATCTCCGCTTCCAAGTCGGTACAGCTCCGGGCAGAGTACACCTGCAAGCAGGAGCAGACGTCCAAGCCGACGACCAAGTCTCAGGCACCGGACTTCGAGGGCATCGAGGACATCATCTGGCTCTGCCGCCTCGGCTTGGCTGAGTGGATACTCGACTACGGATAGCCTGAGTGATGCGAACCAGAGCGACTCTTCCGGATTTAGCTGGAAAGCGGTGACAGACTCGGATATAGATCCGGAAGCTTCTTTGACATTGAAGCCGACATGGGTTTGCTTTACATTTTCTTCATCCTCGTCCGTCTATTTACAGTCTGTCAGGATTTTAACTGGGAAAGTAGACAATATGGAGCGATACCCCTTTGAATCCGGTCGTATTGCGGATATCTATCGCGCAAGAATGCAAGAGCACCAACCTATGGTTTGAATTTCTGATAGAACATTGTTGAGATTGGCTCAACGGCATGCAGGTTGCTGTCAGGATCTTTCGACGGATACACACTGAGCAAGACGTGTTAAGGCCAATCAAGAAGGTCGTGAACTTCATATCTCCGTCCTGTAGCTGCTTAATGATCTTCAGCATCTCTGGGAGAAAGGCTGGAGTCTTTAGAGAACTTCAACATGAGAATGTTCTCCCTTTTCTAGGTGTATCTTTTGACTTGGGCCCATCGTTCGCCCTCGTGTCGGAGCTGTGTGCCTCTGGACCTATCATGAAGTATCTGCACACACATCCGGATGATACCACCTGACAACACAAGATGAATCTGGTATTTATCTCTCCTCGTTCAATTCTGTTTCCGACCAAAACTATAGGTAATCGGTGTTGCGAATGGTCTACAATATCTCCATTCCCAAGGCATCATTCACGGGAACTTGTGCACTGTAGGAAGTACACTATTGCAGGGATAGATCCTCACCCTTACACAGAGGAAGGTTCTCATGAACTCAAACGGCACCCCTCTTGTGAGTGGATACGAGGTATCAATGACCCTCCAACACCCTTTCACAACATCACCCCCCGCTGCACCAATTCGGTATGCAGCGCCTGAGCTGCTATCTCCAAGGTCGCGTACAATTCCAAACCAAACACAATCTGCGGATGTCTATTCATTTGTCATGGTCATGCTTGAGGTCAGTTTGCCTTTCGCCGAGATGCCCGACATTCAACTTTGTGTTTCAGGTTATGTCTGGTCTACAACCTTACCATCATCTGCCCACTGAGCATTCTGTGTTCATCCACATTGTTCGCGGAGGCCGGCCGACGAGGACTCATTTAGATCCTACAGCCATTACCAATGGAATTTGGGACTTCATGTCCACACTGTGGAACTTGGAGCCTTCGTCACGCCCTGGCTTGTCTGATGTGATTGGAGAATTGGTTAAAATGTGAGTATCTACACCGCATACCTCCCCTTTATAACACTTTGCTAGAAGGGATGCAGACCCAGGTGAAAAGCCGCTCAACGGTGGGCAAGTCTGAGGTAAAATCTCCAGTTACTCTTCGGATGAGACTGAATATTTCGTAGCAACAAACGACGAGCGAAAACCTTCATGTGCGTGAGGCGCACGGCTGCTCCGGCTCCTCTTGACACTCCCAATAGCATATCTCGTCCAGCGGATCTGAAGCGTCGGACACTCTTGGGGTATGTAGCCGCGCGCAAGCGGCACTCGCTCGATCAAACCATTCAACAGGACATTGCTCTCCCAGAGGTGCATGGCCGTGATCTAAAAGGCAGAGTTACACAAGACGACCAGTATCCTTTCGCCGGTGGCGGCAACTCGAACATATATCGGGGTAAGCTTGTACGATCCAACGGCCGCAAAATCCGGGTAGATTTTATTGCTCGATCGGGAAATGAAATTGACAATGTCTCCAGGTAGCGATAAAGATGCTACGTATGTCGGACGATGGCTCTGGTCAAGTTGAAGATATTTTGCGGGTTTGCATCCCGACTTTGCGCGATCCTCATATTCATTGTTCACCAGCGATTGAAGCGAGAGGTCGATGTATGGGCTCGCCTGAAACACAAAAATCTGCTTCCGTTCATTGGCGTCTGCGATGATCTTGCACGCTGGCCTGTCTTGGTATCGCCATTCTATAAATTCGGCCATGTTGGAACATACATCAAGAAACATCCATCCGTTGATCGCTACTTCCTCGTATGTCTTCTGCTGCTTTATAGGATCTTTCATTGAGGTGGAACAGGCCAGGGGTATAGCCTCCGGGCTCCAATATCTCCATGCACATGAAATCATCCATGGCGACCTTAAAGTGGTTCGTTCTTCAGTGCATTTTTCAACTCGCTCTGACAGTCGACAGCAAAATGTGTTGGTCGATAAGAGAGGCTCACCCTCGATATGCGACTTTGGCGTCTCAAAAATCCTCAACCATCGTGGCTTCACTACATCCAATGTCGGAACAGCCTCATATATGGCGCCCGAGCTATTCTTTGTGCTCGATGGGGACACAGCGGATGCCAGTTTAACTCTGCCGCGAACAACGATGAGCTCCGACGTGTACTCATTCGGACTGCTCGTCCTAGAGGTAAGTTGCTTAATCCGATAAAGCGAAATGCACCCTAATGCTGTTCTAGCTGCTCACCTCGGAACACCCAAAAGGCCGCCCGACAAGACCGATCGTGACGCGCAACATCCTCTCGGAAATGCAACCCAAACGCTCTGACTACGACGAGGATGTGGTTCCGCAGAAAGTCTGGCTGTTACTCGGTCGGTGTTGGGATTTTGAAGCGGGGATGCGACCACCGATCTCCGTTGTGCTGAAGGAGTTAGATGGCTTCAACACCGCGTCCACTGGCAAGGGCACGCGTAGACTTGCACTGGCAGGATAATAAGTCGATGGATATGATAAAACTTGAAGAAAGAAGGAAGATAGCGACGCCGTGGTGCTAGTCGCATAGAAATATGATATGAGATGCCCTGTCAGCCGTCTCTGTAAGAAGTCGTTTATTGACCTGAACCACTGCGGAGCATAGAAGGGAAACCGACCCACCATCCATCTGCAACATCTCGCGAATCAACTCGTCCCGGGCCCTCTCGAGCGTCGCGAGGTCTTTGTAGGCCCGAGAGTGCGAGCAGAAGGATGAGTCCTGGGCCCGGAGGACGCACAATTGAGTCTTCAAGTTGACACCGTCCGACGAGAGGCGAATAAACGAAAATTGGCTCAGATTCAGCCTCAGAAGAAGGCAGATCTAGTGCGCAGTGAAGTAAAATGTCCCAGCGGACCCAGCGGCAGCTGCGAGGGGTTCCTGGTACCGCCTATCCACCGGCCGTCGTCCTGCCAGTTGGGGCTTCACAGAGAGTCTACTGAAGTACGTCGCTGCCAGCCTGAGGCCCTGAGCAGGGCGAGATTGGGGCGAGATTGGTCAAGAAAGAAACGGAGCCTCGGATCATCCATCATCCATCAGTCACAGATCACGGTGTGACCAGCTGACAGGCCTAGGCTCTCTTCACTCAACCAACGTGCACCGAAACCGTTCGCCCGCGCAGCCCCATGATGGCTCTATCTCTCCTCTCTGCGCACATGTTAGCCCTCTCATTCTCCTCCTCTTACGTCGGCTCCATCTACATCGTCGCAAAACTCCGCCCAGGAAATCGCGACGAACCGCCCGTCATTCGTGCGCGGCTGGTCGCAGTTGGAATCGCCTGCTTGGCGAGCTGTGCTGCGGTTCACTACCTCGTCGCTCCGTCTGGTCACTTTGTATGTCTCATCGTCCTTTGAGAATCTCTCTGAGGCTGATGAGACTGTTTTTCATAGTGGAATGCTGCGACTTTGCCTGGAACGTTAAAAGCGTTGGGAATCACCTTCCCGTCGACCATATACTCCTCTCTGCAAACACCACTATTGTTCCTCGGACCCTTATTCGCGTTAAGTTTGCAGAAGATCGTTCTTCCCGCTGACGACCAACGGCCCACTTTTTACGGTTTGTTCTCGTGGATATGGTTCAGAAAACTATGTTTGGGCGAGTTTCCCCTCCTTTTCTGTGAAACCTTGAGCTCAACCCTTCCATCAGGCGCCACTAACAGAGGAAATTGTCTTCCGCTCGTGCGTACTCGCAGTCTACAGCATGAGTGGCGCGGCGACTTGGAAGATGATTGCGTTCGCACCGCTCGCCTTCGGTCTCGGTACGTCGCTTCATCCCTCCTCTTCTCCGTGTAATGATCAACTTTCGAGCTCATGTCCACCACGGCATCGACGTCTACAAACGCTTCGGTTTGAAACGCGCAGTCATCACAGCTCGTACGCCATTGCCCTCCTTGTTCCTTATTCTCCACTAACGACACTTCCACTCCACGCATCCACAGTCTTTCAAACGGCATATACAACCCTCTTCGGCGCCCATGCTTCCATTCTCTTCCTTCGAACCGGGTCGCTTGTCCCGCCTCTCACAGCACACATCTTCTGTAATACCATGGGTTTGCCGGACATAGCTGGGGAACTGGACAGGTTGCCGAAGCATAAGACGTGTATGTTCTCGTTTCTTCAGTTTCATCGCGTTGTCTGATCTAGAGCACATTGCAGCGATAATCGCTGCGTACCTTCTGGCATTGGATTGTTTGTGTATACGTACCTTCCCTGGACTGTGTCGACCGTATGATATGAAGTGAGAACTAACAGGATCATCTTGGGTGTTCTCGTGTCGTTCGTGGTCGCCGTGCCAAGGGTGTGTTCGGAATCATTGTTGCGAGTCTCCGTTGCGCCTGTACATACCATCATGCAGTGTTCAACTCCCTCTCTGTAAATTCCACAATTTGAACACATAGAAGTAGGCAGCCGTAGACATTGGGAGACTCGGGATAGTAAACAGTATCAAGATATGAACGTTCTCAACATTCCAGGAACAAAAGGCACGCATCACCTACTGCGGACTGAAGAAAAGTGTAAGGTTCAAGTTGTACCGGTGGAGAAGAAGAACGTACATCGCAGGTACGCTAGTTGCGGGGCCTGGCTGCGCGGTGAAGGTTGGGAACGGAGATGTAGCGCACTGGCGGATATCTGGTCAACAAGAGAGTCGACTACGGGCACCGAAAACGCACAGCCTGCTCTATATCATTATGGTTCTGACCAGCGGGAAGATGAGGGCCGGCATTCGCAGGAAGAGGAGGCGCGGCGGGAATGACATCGGAACAGTCAATCAGATTCGCCGCATTGTGCCCGATGATGGCCATCTTGTTGAAAGCCTTCGTAAACGCAGACTGTACTCCGGGGAGATTCCCTATCGAGGGGTCAGAGGAGATCCGGCAGAAGTATGTCTAGTTAAACCAGCGAAGGACTGCCAGGCACAATTAGTTGCAGAATCCCGGGCAAACTATTTAGAAGTCAGCCGGCCGTTCTACTGTGAAGTGATACTCACTAAGTGATCCGACTGGAGCCGCAGCTCACCCGCCACAGCAGACATGACTTCTCCCTGGCCAGGTTCGCGACTGTATATTTATTCTTAAGCCACGTCTTACGCTTAGCTTACGTTCAAGCAACTCACCCTGGGAACTGGGTGCCTCTCAGCTGAACTTCGATATATATCTGAGTATCAAAGAGACTGGGCGTTGAGTCGAATGGAGTGCCCTGGTATCTACGAGGCCATTCAGTCCTGAGAATCACAGGTGAGAAATTTACGCACCGTTGGATCAACATTATCCGCTCCAGCAACGGAGTGGCTAGCCAGAAGAGCGACAACATCGGTAGGTGTGAAACCACCCGCATCCTTCATCCGAGCGAGGATAGTCTGGATGCTGTCTGGAAAGAGCCATCAATTCAATTCCCCTCTCTCCAACTACGAGCGGCTCACCAAACGGTTCAGGGACGAGACCATCGGGACCTGGAGCCGGGGCGACCGGCATGGGGCGTCCCATCATGAATCCAACCCTGGGGGCGCCAGGACACAAGCTGAGAGAAACGGCTGATAGGTTAGGGAAGTAAGTTGCAATGTAAATAGGGATATTTTCGTGCGATTCACCTGCCGCGAACTGGATACTGAAGACAATCACTTCAATAATTTGACGTTATACATGAAAGAACATCGCCTACAAGTCTCCCGGTGGTGACATTGTGCGCCTTGATGAACGGAGACTGAGTGTCGACCTACAATCAGTTCAGTGGGCAATGTTAAATTTCATAAGCTCAACCCACCGCGTCATCGAGACCCCGCGTTTGAGGGGTAGGTGAGTTCAGTGGCGTTGAAGACAATGATGGACCCGTCCGCGCCTCCTCCACCTTTCGAGGGAGAGAAACCAATTGCGTCGTGGAAACTCATACGCAAAGCGGCATGGGCCTGGTAGACCGAGAATTCAGCAAGAACCAGACTTGAATTGAAACCGACCCACATCATCACCACACTCGTTGTCAAACATGTTGGGAATATATCTTCCAACACCTATCGAAAAATGAAAAGGTAAGCACGAGAGGAGCCGAACGTGGTGAGCAAGCATACCGGGAACCAGGGCGCAACAAGCCGCGTTGGCCACAGTCTGTCCGCCTGCGCAGGTGGCTCTTTTCATCGGAGTCCCTGTTGAATCGTAAGCGAATAAAATATGGACGGGGGAGTAGAACAAGCCCGACCATAAGCAGAGCGAATCGTTGCAAGAGAGACGAAGATGACCGGGAGATGTTTCAAGAACATGGCGGAACAGAGGAGAGACGCGGTTGTCTGCTGCCCTCCGCTGATTCTGCAGGGGGGATTTTATACATTGCAGACCAGTCCAACTCTCACAACCCGGTGGCGGAAGGAGTACAATCTGTGCCGACGCCGAGCAGCGTTGCCGTACCCGACAGTCGAGTCGTGGAGGATGTATTCTATTATCTGGGAAGAGACCTTTGCGTCGGGTCTCATCTATGGAAGTCCGGACACTCAAGCTCGATTTTGACAGATGGACTGATGGCACCACCGATGCCAAGCCATTACCGCGATTCATATCAGTCACAGCTGCTATTTCTGTCTCATGTCGACCCAAGCGGCCCGGCGGATACCGACACACCAACGCAAGCCAAAACAAGCCAAAGAACCCGAGATTGAAGTTTAGTTATTAATAAATACCCTCTGTAAGTAATGCCTCAACTGCTCCTCCTCAAACTCCTCATCAGAGGAGAACTCCGCAACAGGCGCCTCAACCTCGACGATATCCAGCGTACCCAGAGGAAGCGGTAGGTCTCGGTTCATCATATCATCCAGTTGGGCAGATTGAACAGAATCCAGAATAGTAAGGTCTAGGTTCACGAGCATAAGTAAATGGGATGCTCCACCTAATCTGAGCCCGTTGTTCACCTCCCCCAAGATATATAGCACCGACTTGACTCCCTTCCGGCAGATTGTGCAAATTTGCAACAGCTCCATGTCGTCGCGGTGATCATCTCGGGCTAGTGTTAGCGCATAACCCATCGCTCGTCCAGTGCTGTGGGGGTCTGGTTAAAGCGTGTCCATGTGTTCGAAGCGCCCTAGAATGGCAAGGTAGACGTCCCAGACGCTCGTACGCGTAACGGGTGGCGGTGAGTTGGATATTTCGGCGTAGAACTGCATTGCAAGCACATAGAGGTCCGGTGGAACAAGTTGGAAAACCTCATGTGATGGAGGTGCGTAGATGCTTCGGACCTCGTCGATTGCCTCCTTGCGAACTTTCACCTGGAAGTTCGGCATGATTCTCTGCCCCATAATCCACTACTTGTACTTACCTTGAAGTTGAGAGCGCCGTAGTCCAATGTGCTCCAGTGGTCGACCCTCGATCTTCGGCTTGAGCGATGCCTTCATTGAAGATGTCATCCAGCGACATGGACAACCTCCCTTCACCGTCCCTTCCCCGCGATTCATTCACGCCGCTGTCGCATTTGTTCACTCACCGCTTCCTGCGGTGGGTAGTTCAAAGCAGACGAACAATGTCGCTCGATCGTATCTGGCGGAGGAGCTCATCGATGGGCACGATCGCCTCTTCCGAAAGTTCATCGGCAACGCAAATGCTAAACCAGTTGCATCAATTTTGGCCGACCCCGATCCCGCAGTGGTCGAAACAGCTGAGTTCCTGGCGTTCACTCAACACGTCCAGTATTGGAAAACGAAGGGAATGGTGTATCTTTCTGACCTACAAGGTTCTTATACCTCGTTTCCACTCAAACATTCTGGACCTAACTTATCAACAGGCACTGTTGAACTGCTCATGGATAGTGCTGTCCAAAGATACGATACGCTTGATATATTTTCGATATATCGCTCGAGATACGGATACGATACGCGCTCGAGACGCAAATATCGTATCGTATCGTTGCGATACAAAAGATATCGGCGTTGATGAGCATCAAAGCCCTCGTTTGGGCCCCGAGTGCATTCTGGTGGGGTCAGACCACCTCAAAAGGATGTTTTGAATACTCACAGAGAACTTGCACTCATGCTGGACTCCATGGGACCCTTATTTGAGGGCGACGATACGGCACGATCGCTCCGATACAGATACGATACACCGCCTGGAGGACGATATGATATCGATAAAATACGATACGCTAAATGGCGTATCGTATGCGTATCTGGACAGCACTACTCATGGACCCCCCAAATAATAACGAACCCGTGAGTATCTCCTGAATCCGCATCCCAACTTACATCTCAGCAGGGATCTTGCCAATGGAACTGACCTGTTCGGGGATGGGAACGTTCCTGCAGCGTTCAGATCATTCCCTGCCCAGCACGAGTGCAATAAATTCTGTGCATGGTTCCAAGTTCCGAAATTTGACCCTCTGAAATAGTTCAAATGAGGATAATCTTTATGCAACACTCTATGCCCTATGATATATACTATGTTGGTTATGCTCTATGAATGTATTTTGGTCTTTGGTGTTGCAATAAATCACCCAGGCACTCTGATGTTCGATTTGGGAAGGTGTGCATGAATTTTAT
>JARIHP010000326.1:0-21875 GCA_029282125.1 Mycena amicta | reverse complement strand
AAGAATTCGTACCCGTCTTCGACGACCTGATGCCCCCGCGCGATAAGGTCGAGGTCGTGTTTCTGCAGGAACCGCGCAACGACGTCGGGCCCGAACGTGAAGCTCACCCCGCGGTCGTTTTCCCCCCAGCCGCGGACGGTGCTATCTGGGTCGCTCCTTTTCCAGTGCCAGTGAATCAGCAACTGACCCGAACATGAACGCACAAAAAAACGCACCAAAGTAAATCACTCAGAATCCCGGTGTCCGGGATATCCGTCGGGCGCATGATCCGCCGTATCTGGTCCATGCTTTGCAGATCGGGACTGAGCCCACCGTGCATCGCGAAGATGCGCTCGTCGATGAGCGCTGCAATGGGGAAGCAGTTGAAGCAGTCGATAAAGGATTTCCAGATTTTGACATTATGTCGGCGCTTGCCTGTTTCGCCCATCCCCATCAGCGAATTTCCAGGCAAGCAGAGAAAACGAAAAACGCACACTCGTCATAAAACCCATAAATCCGATTAATCGACGCGCTTTCGTGGTTCCCGCGCAACAGAAAAAAGTTCTCGGGGTACTTGATTTTGTATGCCAGGAGGAGGCAGATCGTTTCGAGGGAGTGTTTCCCGCGATCGACGTAGTCGCCTAGGAACAGGTAGTTTGCCTCCGGGGGGAAGCCGCCGTATTCGAATAGTCGGAGGAGGTCGTAGTATTGTCCGTGCGTGTCGCCTGTGGGTGAGTCAGAACTCGTGATGAGGGGTAGGGCGGGCGTGACGAACCGCAGACTTTTAGAGGCGCCTCGAGCTCGAGGAGGATTGGCTGCGCCATCATGATCTCCCGCGACGTGCGGCAGAGGTATTGTATTTCGTATTCCTCCAACTTTACTTCCTTCCCTGGACGGTACCCTCTAACTATACACAAGAAACAAGAATTCGGAAAAAAGTTACAATCAGCGAAGAGCTACGGCTACGGGCGCTAGGCGGTGGAGGGGGGAGGACGGGGGAGAAAAGAAGGAAAGGAGTAGTACCGAGCAAAAGCCTGTCGATGATACTGTCCACATCGGCGTCTCTGCCAGCGTTTGCCATTCTGGCTTCTCGATTTGGTGTTAGCGTGCGGCGGGAAGAAACGGAACCGAGTCACCTAACCTGTTTGATTCAGCGCTAACGGGCGAGGGAGGCGCTCTCGGGTCCGGGAGGCGTGAAGGTGGACGACGTGGTGAGAGGGAAAGATGAATGAGTGTGTGCTGGCGACAGGAATATGACTCGACTTTCATCAAATCAGCAACGGAGCAAAAATGACGGGCGGGGATTGATCATCACGAATACGGGTCGATCCGGAAGCTTTTTACATAGGACGATTGATATGGCGGAGGTCGGGGATTCGGACGCGATCTCTTCGGGACGCAGACGCGCTCGTGGCGAGCTGAGACGTTGATTTCGGACATTCGATGAGAACTATTATAGTGAGCTTGATCTCTACACTCAGCAGTCTACCTCAATTATCGACCTCCTTCCGACTCTTGCGCACTCTCGCTGTCCCAACAGCTCTCGTACAACCTCGAACGCCACTTCTTCCCCGATAAATCCGCGACTTGTACCCCAACCGCCAACAGGCTCTCCGCGATGCGCACCCAAACGTTCTGACGATGTCGCGTCTGGCGTTAATCGTAAGTTGGGCCCGGGCTAACTGGCAAACAAACGGTAGTTACGCACTCGTTCGTTGGCCAAGTGATCGCCGGCGAACACAGCTCGATGTCTTTTAAAGAGGGAGTGCAGCGTGTGAGTTGTTTGGCGAGGTTTGCGAAGAAGTCTTCCAGTACGACCATGAAGTCTTTGTATCTGCGATCCCGAGCAGTGTTTGTTAGTGGTCTTGAAAAGCGGGAAAGCTTTGAAACGCACCCAGCTTCGTGCGGAAGGATAAACTTGATAGTCGTGAGTAACTGAGCTGGGTTTTGCGAGTCGAAGAGAGTAGAAACGAAAGGTTCATCCTTCGAAGGTTGTTAGACCGGAGCAGAAGTGGGGATAAAGGACTGACGAGGAGCAGATGCATTTGGTTCCGGTACAGCACCGTCAGCTGGGTGAGATTGGGGCACAGGTCCAGAATACATGTCGTTCGCGACACGGCGGCGGGCGAGGAGGATAGCTCTGAGAGGGGCAGCGATCGATATGCAGACGGTGGTCAGGCGGTCGCCGTGGGATGCCAAGAGGCTATAGGAGAAAACCTTCGAAACGATCGTGAGCTGGCGCAGCGACCGAAAGTCTGCGAGGAACGGTGAGCATGACAACTCGGAAGCGAGGAGTACGCACGTCTATCTTGGAAAGGGCCTCGAAGAGGTCTTTGTGCGCGTCCCACACAAACAAATCCTCCAAGTTCGGAAACGCAGCTGCACAAGCGTCCTGTATCGTCGTCACAGACAAACACACCCTCCGCATGCGACCTCCAGCTAAGCGTCCGAAGTTGAACGAAGGCGCCGAAGACTCTAGCCGCATCGCGATTGACGTCCTGAGCGGACGCTACCCCTCGATCGACAAGTCCCGCAGGTTGCGCCGGCTGTTGACCGAGCAGCGTCAATGCCTGCCAGGTGATTGCAAGGTCGCTGAGCAAGTGAGACATATAAAAGGTGTTATCCGAATCGCTGCGCTTCCTACAAGCGAAGAATACCAAGTTCACCAGCCTCGACGCGGTGCGCAGGATGGAGCGGATGTCTTTGTCGTAATCCGAAACGCTAAGCTGTCCTAGGTGGCTGGGGGGCGAGTGTCGTTGACCGGAGGTTTTGGAAGTAAGAGCCATAGAGGGTGAGGACTTGGATATGCGCCCGTAGGACGGCGTAGCCATTAGTGTGCAAGCGAGTAGCAATGCAGATCGGCGGCTTTTGATCGATATTTTCTCGTAGAAATGGGGTCGCCCGACGCGCTGCGGAGAATCAACGGACGCAGCAGGCAAAAGGGCTAAAAGACGGACGAGGAATCGCTTGGAAACGAGCAGAATCTTGTGGGATTGAGGGCGTCGGAGCGGAAAACACGAATTGAAGGATATGCGACCAGAGGCGGTCCTGAACTTGTGGCGTGCTGGAGTGCATGGGGACGAAGTGAGGGTCGAGGGATGGTGCAATGTCTACGCTCCACAAAATTTGGCCGGGTTTGGTTGAATCCCTGAAAACATTACATGGGAAGTCCAACTCAGACTTGGGCGTACCGTTGATTTGAGCCGTACTTGAGCACAATTGTACGGTTCGCGGTCTTGAATTCGGACGCGAGGAGCCGCAATCTCGGACGCGCCAACGTGAGACGTCATCTTGATCTGAATTACTTGCAACGGACAGGCCGTGAACGTGTTGAATGCAGCTCTAGCCTGATAGGCGTATTTGACGACGATGGTGGTCAGGCGGAGACTGTCAATGATGGGCTTGGAGATCATGACGTCCCGCACAGACCCAACCGTATTGTCGAGGTCAATGGTCGTCTGGTGTGAGCTAGGGTCAACAATACGCGACGCCGAAATCGTGGACACAACACACCAGACGCTCCCACTTAGGAATGACTGCGACGAGAGCCTCCACGAGCTTCGAGATCGCTTTGTTCTTTTTGCAGCCGTCGTCATCGAGAATGAGCTTGGTGGGACTAATGTGGGCGAATCCTTTGCACAATCCATCGGTGCTGTCCAGCGCAAACATGTTGAGGGAAAGGAAGAGATCCGTCACGTTAGGCGAGCACTTGAGAATCGTCTGCATCGGTGCACCGTACCCGCCCTCCACCCGCCAGCTTCTTTATGAATCGACCCAGCTCTCCGTTTCGGCTGAGCACGCCTGCGAGCGCCTTGGCCTGAGCCTTGGAACGGATGACGACGACATTATAAAGGAGCGGGGTGGCCACTCGGAGCCAAGACTTGCAGACGAGGAGGTACGCGGATGTGGACTCGGAGAAGTTTGCGAAGGGTGAAGAGTGTGCGCACGATTCGGTGAATACGTCGTCGTCGACCGTCAAGGCAGGGGAGAGAATTTCGGAGATGATTTCGTCGGGAAGGGAGGTGTCAGCCATGGCTGTGGCCAAGTTACACGGAGATAACAGGCATTCAATAGCGACGCACCGCGCTAAATAACTGTCGAGTGCCACTGGGCGACAATGGCTGAAACTCTTCGAGTCGCGGGGGAAGAGTGAGGAGAAGAGGCTATCGACGGGCCCGCGAATCTTCAGGCGCGTCGCGTCGGTTTTGCGGCGCGACTTGGACACGCCAGTCAGGAGAGCGAAGGTAACGGCGTTACCGTGACGCCGGATCTGGGAATTATTTCTCACCATCATGATGCGATTTACCGGCCCGGTCAGCAGCGCGTCTCGGATCCTCAGTACACAACGGAAGTGATACAGCTGGTCAACTTCCATGACGAGTTCCACTAGCTACCCGCGGGGAAACGGGGTTTCTCCTTGCATCTCCTTGAACACAGTTTTGCTCGCCGCTTTGGACACGACATAAGTACTTACGGTGTGAACACGCCCGAAACTTGACTCTTTAGGGTCAGCATTCAATAGATAATCAATACTACTCAAAGTAACGAACGGTCCTCAGCGGTTCAATCGAAGAGAACGCGGTGCACAGTACTGGCACGATACTCGGCCAACAGTACGATCCGCGTCCTCGTCCCATCAGCCTTCAGCCGCTCTAACCTCTCTACCACCTCCTCCGACAGAGTCATCTTGGAAATTTGCGACGCGAATGTCAGACCGAACTGCTCCACCCGTGGGCAGCCTGAATCCTCTTGAGCGCGGGACTCGAGCATCTGCACGAGCGAAAGATAGCGACCCGGAACGAAGGTGTCTGTCGTGAATTCCAGACTCCTCAGATTCGGGAGGCATGGTTCAGAAGTGGAGGTCAGGACCGAGATTAACTCTCCCATGCGGGTATCGGGGCACGTGTAGGACAGCTCCTCCAGATGCGACACAGCCGAAAACAAGGGCCGGAGTTCGCGCGATCCCAGACTCGCGCCGATCTTGAGCCTCTTGAGCCTGCAATCCGAGCGCCCGACGAACGCAAGGAGGGTCCTCGATGCTTCGGGCTCCGTAGGTAAGTACGAGCGAAAGATCCTCCAGTTCGGGAAGACGCAGGAGAGGCAGGAGTAGAGCGTGGATGCTGGCCCCATAAATATCGATCTTGCGGAGACAGGGATGGACGAGTTCTGTCATATTTTCGAGGTCGATACCAGTATCGGGCGACGGCGAGACAGATTGGAGGGTGAACTCCTCGAGGCAAGTCGCGAGGGCTGAGAATTTTCAGCACTTGGGCCGTAGTGACTCCATTGGAGGGCCGTGAGTCGCACGAGCTGGGCCCAAGGGATGTACATCGAGCTGTCCAAGAGGATACCGCCGCTGAAGGCAAAGTCGCGCAGCAGGGGCGAATGCTCGAGAAGTGCAAAGGAGCATTGAGTGCTTGGGCTCGCATAGACGCGGCCAGAGAATCTCCGTAGAATAGGAAGCCGGGCCGAAGTTCCTTCCGCAAACTGGGAAAAACGCACGGTTGCAAGGTCGAGGTGTAGCTCCTGGATGCGCAAGGCGTGGGTCTCGACGATATAGGTGGTGAAGGCAGAGCCCCAGCTGTATGGATGGGATCCAGACAGAGATAGATGGAGAGGCTGCTGGCCAGAACGTTCGATCCACCCAGCGACGAGCTCCTCCAGGGCGAGGCGTCGTTCGCGGGGTTCAGTGGAGTTGTAATAGATCTTGAGCGTCAGCGTGCTCCACAGAGCAGGCGTGCCGCGCGATATCGACCGCCATTCGCGACAGACCTGCCCGAAAACAAGAGGCACGATGAGTGCATCGGGATCCATGGTCGATATGACTCCAGTCGGGAGCAGAGCGAAGATGTCGCTTGTTATTTCGGGAGGAATCGAGAGAGCCATGGCGATTGTGACTAGAACGAGGGTTATTTGGATTCCGAGACTCTTCTGCGACGCACACGCAGGAAGTGGTGGTGGTGGGTGTTCCGTGGCAGCGTGTGATGAGTTCCCGCGCTCACGTGCCATCAAGTCACACGAATCCTTCTTGCCAGACGCGCTCATCATCTCGAGCATAGGCTGCGCGTCTGGGTTGATTCAGTGCGTCCTCCGCCACATTGCTCTATTCGTTGCCTCTGACCATCTCTAGCCATGCCACCTACCTCCCTTCCCGACGAAATCATCTCCGAGATCCTCTCCCCCGCATTAAAAGTGGACGACGCCGATTTTTCAGCGAACGCATACCTCTCGCCCTTCGCCCACTTCTCAGAGCCACCATCCGCTTATCTCCTCGTTTGCAAAGCATGGCTTCGTGTGTCCACGCCGCTCCTCTACGGCGTCGTGGTCCTTCGTTCCACCGCCCAAGCCAAAGCGCTCTCGGCGGTCGTCGCCAGCAACAACCAGCTCGGAAGTTTCGTCCGCAAGCTCCGCGTTGAAGCCGGCTACGGCCCGGCAATGCACACCCTTCTCAAATACACGCCGAATATCACCGACCTTTTCGTCTCCTTCAATCTTTCCCCGCGCGACAGTACAGACGGCTTGTGCAGGGGTCTTGAGTTGATAAATCCGATCCGACTCATCCTGGCCGACATTGCCTACTATCACTCCGGCCACAATATGGCATCCAAGCTTGCAGACGCACTGATTCAAGTCAGTCCCAACTGGAACAAGCTGGTGCGTTATCGTGGCTCGCGAGTTCAGCGCTCTGACATGCATCATAGACTGTGCTTGATATTTCCTCCCCGAGCCCGTACGGTCCATCGAATCGCGTTACCCGCATCTCGGAAGCCATTGCACGCGAAAAGCGGTTGTCGACCATCGTCATAGGCAGCGTGAAGTTTGGCAGCAGGGCGTGGGATTCCTTTAAACGTTGTCCGCTGCAAGTAATCAGAATCTCGACACCTCTGCAGTCGCAATCGGAACTGGACTCGGCCATCTCACTTCAAAAAACTCTGGCCGCGGTGGGGAAAACATCGCTTCGATATCAGATAAACCTCGGGTACGATCTCATTTTTATTGCCCTGCTTCTCATCGAAACAATACGGCGACAGTGCACAGACCGCCATCCCGCAAGCGAATGTTCTTCCCAATGTGAACCTGAACCCCAACTTCGTCCCCATGGCCGCTGCGCCACAAGAAATCCAGGATTCGGTCTGGTCCCTCATTCTCGAGTTTGCCAGTTTCCCGATCAATCGTACCGCCAACAAGTTGCTCCTCGTCTGCAAAAGCTTCTCCGTATGTCTCATTCCTTGATCAACCGTCCTGTATCACTCAAAAACACCCGTAGCGCCTTGCCTTACCGCACATATACGCCAAAGTCACCCTTCTTAATCGAAAATCAGCGTTGAAACTTGCACGCACCGCCGTCCAATCACCCGCCCACGCCCTGCACATTCGCGAGCTCCACCTTTCGCACAACTACAATGCATATGCTTCTAGGCTGATCCAAAGCGAAGCGCCTGCTGATTTCGACGACCCCATCCTGGAAATCCTGCGCAATACTCGAGCCCTCGAGACTTTCACCTCGCGATACTGCACATCATTTGATCCCGAAGCATCTTCTTCGTCGACGTGGCTCGGATATAACGAGCTCTCGGTTTCGTGGGACGCGTTCACGCAGCTCTCACAGACTGCGAATATTGCTCTGCGTGAATTGTGTGTCGATGTCCCGGCGCGTCAGGGAAACTATGCTGGTACTCCCCGACAGGCCCCCGTCGTGTTCAATGCCTTCTCGAACCTCAGAAAGCTTCATTGGAGGTCGTATACCATGTTCGACACTGATTTCGTCTCGGCTGCGTACGAGGATGCTTTCCCGCGCTTGGAGGAACTCCAGATCTGGGAAGCGCATGCAACTCTCCTCGAGGTTCTCTCCCTGATGAAGTACGTCTACTAATCTCTCGGTTGGACTTTATGTTGAGACTAATCTTTGGTCCCTAGACTTCCAGCGCTCAAAAACCTCACAATTCTGTCCAACATTATTCATGCAAGTTTGCGCAACCTGCTTAGAGCACATGGGAACAGCCTGAAAACACTCGTCGTCCTTATCGATAATCTGAACGCTCTCGTTTCAACTAGTCGCTCCAACGGTGTATTGCATTTGTGCCCGAATCTGACGGAGCTCACGATCCTCTGTCGTAATGTCCTGTTTCGTTATCCTGTAAGCAACCCATATTCTCCTCATCCGTCACTGACACATCGCTTGGAAGAACTCTACATTCCCTGCGACGAACATGCTCCACTCGGCGACTCCCGTTCGCGCGCTAACCAAGATTAAATTCATACTGCCTGCAACCGTTTGGTGCGTCGGCTTTCCTCCCGTCTTGAATCTCTTCCTAACAAATCAATTCAGGGCCAAGTCCAGTACTCTGAAATGGGAAACCTTCTTTGCGGATTTGTCCAGCCAGGTTAAGCGAACCATTCCCAACCTGCAAGAAGTTCAACTCGCTTCGGCACCTTCCTGGCCAACGAATGAGTAAGCCGTCTACTATCCCTCTGCAGAATAAAACGAACTCACGCCTTACTAGACGTGACATGGTGAAGAACCCTTGGATTCGCGTCGCCGAGGGATTGTTGGCCGTGGGGGTACAGGTTAGCGACAAGACGGGGACGAAGTGGCGCTCGCGATTGAGTACGAAGCCCCCGGTGAGAACGATGACGACGAGGACCAGCGCCAGACGACAGAATGGCTTGTGAAGTCAATTGCATGTCAGTTTAGCACGCGAATACGTATAGTTTTGATACACTGCATTCGAGCGTTTGTTTTGAATGCGGGAGTAAGTATACCACGGTGAGGTGCTCTCTTAGATGGAATCCCGAGAAATACAGCTCTGATTCTCTGACCGGATGTAACCGCCGCAATTGAATGTTGCTAGAATCAGTGTTCCGGGTTCCCTATGCGCTTGGCAACCCTTATGGCACGTCTTTGACAAGATACTACCATGAATCTTGCTCTGGTTCTGCCCGCCGCCGAGTCGCCGGGGCTCACAGGTCTGAGTTCTCCCGATCAACATTCCATGGGCATGTCCGCGGAATCGGGAGAGTTTGAGGCTCTCGGGACGCGGGAATGTAGTACACCTGTCACTGGGCGATCGCATCAAAACCTGGTTTCAGCCTCTGACAACAACCACGACGACCCCATGCCCGCGCCTTCCTTCCCCGACGAGCTCATTTCTGAGATTCTCTCGCCGGCCCTCCGTGTTCCATCCACACTGTTCTCCGACACGTCGCGTGTCTCGCCATTCGCCGACTACGCCCCATCCTCTTCCAACTACCTCCTCGTATGCAAAGGCTGGCTACGCGTTGGAACACCGCTGCTCTATGAAACCGTGGTCATTCGCTCCAAGGACCAGGCGAGAGCTTTGGCACGCACCTTCTCCGAAAACGCGGACGCTGACCTTGGGCGATTCGTGAAGAAGCTGCGTATCGACAGCGGGTACGGGATCCCGATGCGAGTCATTTTCCACAGTACTCCCAATCTCACGGACCTGTATCTCTGGCTGGACGTTGCCGCCCCGGACACAGTCGACCCAACGTGCAAAGCTCTCCAGTTCATCAGCCCGACGACGCTCATCTTGGAGGGTCGTTCGTCGCTGTCGGCTGGGAAGAGTGCCGAGTCGAAACTGATTTCGAAGCTTGCAAATGGGATTGCAGCGGCGATTCCCGGCTGGACGAATTTGGTGCGCGCTTTCCTTCGGATCTCCCGGTGGATGTTCTCTTGATATTCTTCATTAGACGACGGTCAACTACAGTCAGATTACATGGGAGACAAAGATCTCGCGACCAATCGCCAAATGTGCTCGCCTCACCACTCTCTTCCTCCGCTCCATTCACGATGCGGACAAAGCATGCACTATATTTGCGTCGTGCCCGCTACAGACGATCTGCATCCCGGACCCAATGGACGACTATTACAGCCGGTATCTGAAGACGCGACCTACGCTACAGAAGTTGGTGAAGTTTGCGATGGAGCCTACGTTAGTCATGTTGCCGATGTTCGCGCTTGGATTCTGATTTTGTCTAGGGACTACGAGTCCCTTCCTCCTCTCAACCCATTCTACATCCCAATGGCCGCGGCTACGCAGGAGGTTCAAAACGCTGTGTGGTCACGCGTGCTATACTTTGCAATGTCCGTCGTGGAGCGTGGTTGGGATCCCAAACCGATGGATCTGCCCGAGAAACTCCCTCTTCTCCTCGTCTGCCGGAAGTTTCACGTACGCGTGCATCACATCCGCCGGCATCACTTATTAATCTCGTTTAGAGCCTCGGTCTGCCGCACTTCTTCACTCACATCCGGCTTCCATACAACCCGTATTACGACACACCGCGAGATGTGAGCGATACCCGCCTACTCTCTGCATTGGACCACAATCCCCGGATACAAACTGTCGTAGACGGACAATCGCTGATGTATGCTGCCTGGACGACCTTTGCCAAGTTGGCTGAGTGCGCGGGAGACTCCCTTTTTCGATGTCAACTCCGCATCGCACCATCATACAACTCCGACTCTAGCCAGTTCGCTTCACCTACCGTGTTCGCACGATTCAGTGTGCTCAGAGAGCTGGACTGGATGTCGCGCATGAGCCTCTCGATGCAGGAGATCCCGGAAGGGGCAGATTGGCTTCCCAACCTCGAGAAATTGCGGATTTACGCGGCCAACCAGTCATTCTTGAACATGCTATTATTGCTGAGGCGAGTTTTTTTTCCCCGACCAGCTTTTCTTCTCGACGTACACTGAACGTGCGGCAGTCTTCCCGCTCTCCAAAGACTCCGCTGTCTGATCTCGGAATCTCCGTCGCTCGACTATGAGCCGCTGATTCGCGTTCATGGCGCCAAGTTGATCAAGCTCGACATCGACCCGGACGTCGTGGCCAGAACCAGTGTTCCTGTCCTTGACCTATGTCCGAACATCACTTCACTCGTCCTGCGAACATCCGTGAGTCGTTCAAAGCATCCCAACTTCCGAGCATGCTAACTGATCCGAGCTCTAAAGAAGCACGAAAATCCGTCCTCAATCAATTTACTCCCTACCGCGCCGCACACGTCTCTCACGATGCTGTCTGTAACCTGGAACTGTCGTATCGTGTATGTATCTGCGATTGATCGTTTACCTAGCATCTCATACGAACTTTAGGACCCCGCGGAAATACAATAGCTGGGAGACCTTCATCACCACGTTTGATCTCACTCTGTTTCCGTCCCTGGAAGAGATCAGGCCTCTGTACTTTGAATGGCCCAAGAGCCAGTGAGTGTTTCGTTTTTGCGACAGTTTGTTTCCTCACTTGATCACTAGACAAAGCATCGCCGTTTCCCCGTACGTTCACTGGTCGGAAATCTTGTTGGAGCGCAACCTCCATTTGGTGGAGGATCATGGGAAGCGCTGGCGCGCGCGGTTGAAGGTGAAGGGAGGATCGGCTGCATACAGAGCAGAGGAGTAATTTGTAGAACTGGTGGGCAATGCATGGCCGAATTTAAGCCGACTCCTATCCTGAGTAACTTCCAGAGTAAAATCGTCGATACTCCATACATTCGCGGACACGACAGAACAGTGAGCAAAAACCAGTATCGTCAACATCCGTTTCAACCTCCCCCACACAGTCCTCAAAGACACTGAAGGTCGCTGTGATGGGATGTGGGATGGTATTAGCTATCGGTCTTGTCGGCGATCTCCAAAATCACTGGTTTCATCTGATCATCAAGGCTTGGCGCCGTTCCCACACATTCACAACAACCACGACGAGCCCATGCCGGCGCCTTCCTGCCCCGACGAGCTCATTTCTGAGATTCTGGCGCCAGCGCTCTGCGTGCCAGACACTAGGGTGCTGTGAGTAATTCAAAATTCAATACTAACAGGTGTTTCTAACTGGTTTTTAAAACCAGGGTGTTTATAAACTGTTTTCAAACTCATGGCCCAAGAAGCCCGAGACATCACAAGGCATGCTGACCTGGGCAGGTTGGTCAGAAAATGACTGATGGATTGTATTTTCTCACTGCAGAAAATTGTGTGAGCCTTGGTATGATCGAGCAGCCACACACGCAGTCATGGCAGATTTTTGTTTTGGAGGATATAGCAGGAGACATGGCGGTATGAAGGCTGTGCTACATCATGTGAGTGTTTACAAACACCAAGTTGTGGCTTTGGAATTCAAAACTAACGGTTTTTAAAAACTGTTTTTAAACTGGTTTTCAAACCAGGCTTTCTCACAGCACCCTACCAGACACGGTCTTCCCCGACACGTCTCCTGTCTCGCCATTCACCCACTACGCCCCCCTCCTCCTCCAACTACCTTCTCGTCTGCAAAGGCTGGCTACGTGTCGGAACACCGCTGCTCTATGAAACCGTGGTCATTTGCTCCACGGACCAGGCGAGGGCGTTGGCACGCACCTTCTCCGAAAACGCGGACGCTGACCTTGGGCGATTCGTGAAGAAGCTGCGTATCGAGAGCGGGTACGGAGTCCCAATGCGAGTCATCTTTCAAAATACTCCCCATCTCACGGATCTCTACCTCTGCCTTTACGTGGCCCCGCCAAACACGGTCGACCCTACGTGCAAAGCTCTCCAGTTCATCAGCCCGACGACGCTCATCTTGGATGGTCCCTCGTCGCTGTCGTCGGGGAAGAGTGCCAATTCAAAACTGACTGCCAAGCTGGCGAATGGGATTTCAGCGGCAATTCCAGGCTGGAAGAATCTGGTGAGGGCTTTCAGATCTCCGCGTGGATATTCTCCTGATATTCCTCATTAGACGACGGTCAACTACAGTCGAATTGCTTGGGAGAAAAAGATCGCGCAACCAATCGCCAAAAGTGCTCGCCTCACCACCCTCTTCGTTCGCTCCGTTTACGAGGCAGACAAAGCATACACGGTGCTTGCGTCGTGCCCGTTACAGACGATCCACATCCTGGACGCAATGAACGGCGATAACCGACGGCTACTGGAGGAGCGGCCTGCGTTACAGAAATTGGTGAAATTTGCGGCTCAGCCCACGTATGTCATGTCGCAAATATTAGCTCTTGAACTCTAAGTTGTTCCTAGCCAGCCGTTGGACAATGTGCTGCTTCCCGCTCTCGACCCATTCTACATCCCCATGGCTGCGGCTACGGAGGATGTCCAAGACGCTGTGTGGTCACGCGTACTATACTTCGCAATGTCCGTCGTTGAACGTGGATGGAACCCTAAACCGGCGAATCTGCCCGAGAAACTCCCTCTTCTGCTCGTGTGTCGGAAGTTTCACGTACGGGTGCATCACATCCTCCAGCGTTACTTACCCACCTCGTTTTAGAACCTCGGTCTTCCCCACTTCTTCACCCACATCTGGCTTCAAACGCGAGATGAGACCGATGTCCACCTACTCTCCGCATTTGGCCCACGGCCCTCCGATTCAAACGGTTCTAGACGACCAAAATCCGCCGCATGCTCCCTGGACGACCTTCGTCAAGCTGGCTGAATGCGCGGGAGACTCGCTATCCCGATGTCGGCTCCGCATCGCAGCACAGTGGGACTCGGAGGCGTCCAGTTCGCCGACCGTTTTCATGCTGCTCGTTGTGCTTAGAGAGCTCGACTGGATGGCGCCCGCCACGAGGTTCACAATCGACGAGGTTCCGGACGGGGAAGATTGGCTTCCCAAGCTCGAGAAATTGCGGGTTTCGGCGGCGGACCAGTCATTCTTGACGAACCTATTGCGGCTGAGGCGAGTTCTTTCCGACGCGCTTTTCTTCTCGACGTCGATTTGAATGTGTTGCAGTCTTCCCGCTCTCCGAAGCCTCCGCTGTTTGTCCTCCGAATCGTCGCTCGACTACGAACCGCTGATTCGCGTCCATGGCGCCAAGTTGATTGAGCTGGATATCGACGAGGAGGCCATGCGCAAAATCAGCGTGCCTGTGCTTGACCTATGCCCAAATGTCACTTCAGTCTTCATGCGAACATCTGTGCGTCGTTCAAAGTGTTCGATCTCCGAGCCTGTTAACTCACGCGAGCACCACAGGACTACGAAGATCCTTCCTCAATCAATCTCCTCCCTAGCTCGCCGCACGCGTCTCTCACACTGCTGTCGGTGACCTGGAGGTGTCGTATTGTGTATGTATCTTCGATTCATCGCTTACCTAGCCTCTCATGACCACTATAGAACCCCGCGGAACTATAACAGCTGGGAGACCTTCATGACCACGTTCGATCTCGCTCTGCTTCCGTCGCTAGAACCCCTTTCTACTTCAGATGGCCCCTGGGCGAGTGAGTGCTTCGTTGACGGACAAGATTATTTCCTCACTTCGTCAGACACAATATCGCGGCTTCGCCGTACATCCACTGGTCGCAAATTCTGTTGGAGCGCAACCTTCATTTGGTGGAGGAACCGGGAAAGCGCTGGCGCGCGCGGTTGAGGGTGAAGGGAGGACCTGCTGGATATAGATTAGAACAGTAATTATACCCGATGGGTTGCAGTCGCGACAAATCTGAAACTGTCCTATCGGCCTTGCTAAACCTTTTGAGAAACCTGGCCCATGCTTCGCGCTGCGTCGCGCATCTCTTTGGTTTGTCTGAGGATCGTGCGTATCGGAGGGCCGTACCATTCATCGGGATACAGTTTCTTGAATGAACGGGCGAAGATTGGCGCACAGATAAAGTCTTGGCCTGGTCATTCGAGCTCGAGAAGACGACGTTGTAAGAGGACGCGAGTAGCAACACCACCGAGATTTCCAGCCGGACCCATACACCGACGTAGACTGCGAGTAGCCCGTGAATGGGGAGATCTCCGAAGTATCGGAGATCGGAGAAGACGTGTGGTCCGGTGTGGATTCCAAGCTCGTCAAGAAGAGATTGCATGGCGCAGTGCGACTGACGATGCAGACAAGGAGGACGACCGAGGAGCAGTACACGAGCCTAGCGGCGCATTACGAATGGTTCCCCGTGTTGCGAGCCCGTTGTGCGCGTTGAGGATGGACGCGGAGGGCAAAAGCATGCGCGTGAGAAATTAGTGGGTCTAGACCGCTGATGTGATTCACCGTGACTCCGTCTTTTGCGGCTTGCCACGTACTAAGTATTTGGTCGCAACGACGTGGCTTCCACAGACCGCACGCTCCCGCATATTGAACTCTAAGCCAATTATACAACTCCTGGGCCTTGTTTGCTCAATCCCACCGACGTAAACTGACAACAGTCGGTGATCTTTCGAATTCTTTCTTTGGCGCTCGAGCAATGATTTCTGCTAGTGTTACCAGTGTTGAGAGCCATTCTCACCTCGTATCGGGCTCCGACGTCCCCAATCTTATCGCGCAACTCGTACAAGGGCTCTCTGACCGACAGCACATCGAAAATCCCGCTTCTCGTGACTGCTCGGGATAATCAGGCTTCCCCGCGTCTACTCCCGCCTCAAGTTCAAGCTCAAGAAGCTGTAAATTGGCGTCATCCGCGGAGCCAGCAACCCGTCGTGTACTACTGGATGTTGCTGCTCTGGGTCCTTCGAAGGGCGACTGGTTCGCGAATCCCAGCTTCGAGCCTCGAAGATCGAATTCTGGTGCCTTTGAGCCTGCCTACCCGCCGTCAACAGTGAAAGCTGTTCGTTTGGAAGGATGAATTTGACAAGCGGCTGAGTGCCTGATTCGCCAAAGTCAAGAATCAACGCCCATTTCACCGCCTGCCAGTGCCGGTGTTGATTGATTCTGTCATGCAGGGAATGTATGTGCCTGCCAGTGACTGAACGCTCTTCGGTTCGGCCCTCAGCTCTTCGTCGGAGCACCGCCTGGAAGCTATGTACTTACTCCGGAGGATAATCCAAAGCCAAAGTTTGCGTCGATCGTGCCGGCACCATAGGGACATCGCGTCGCGACTCGCGACTTCTGTTCGGGGCTGACTGGCTCAGCGATAACTCCACCCACGACACCCGAAGCGTCGACGTCAGTGCCAATGTCTCGACAAGATTAATGCGCCGTGCGTAACATCATTCAGCCAATGCGTTCGTCCACCTGAAAACCGTGCCCTAGATTTGTGGCTACGGGAGCTGATCGGAATCCCGCCATCAGGCGCGGGCGCAGGATCCGCCGTTGTTTGCAAATTCACTTGTTGATGCAATTGATAAATGCCCCGCCTTTTAATTTTGCTGCACCGCTTGAAAGCGGTCACTGGCAGGTAAGCGAACCGCCGGCTTTTTTTTGGCCGTTGAACTCGGATCCAAGAGCAAGCAGGTACGGATGTCATGCTTGTCCTTAGTTTCGAGTCTGAGTAGCGGTCGGATGAACCCTTCCCAGACCTATTCTTGCTCGAACACCCATGTGAATTCGGGAGCAGTTCGTCGATTTGATGCAAGCACGGAAGTAAAGCCCGGATGATCATCAGGGGGTGCTCTCCACTTGAAAAGCTTGTGTTCAGCCTCATGCGATCCTCGTCTATCCAGACATCTGGAGCAGACTCGCAACCTCAACCATATCGGATAGTGTCCAATATTTCACGACGATGGATAGCGAAACTCCAAAACGAGAGAGCCTCCTCTCATCGGAAAACTGCCAGCTATCTTCGAGGAGCGGACCGTGATTAATGATCGTGGGCGCAGAGATTGCGAATTTTCTGTGATACGGCTGTTGTGATTCGCTGGAGTGAATAAAATCATCGGGGTACGTCTTCACCCGAACGGATCCAGAGCCAAGAGAGATCGAGCCATGGAATGTAATGCGTGTTGTTATAGGTCGTCAGGCGTATCGGAGTTGTTTGTATAGGCAAGGAGCGTTTCGAATAGAATAGAGCTGTGGAGTGGAGAGAATAGAGAATAGAGCAGAGACATGTGGGATTTGCGTGCGGTTGGCATATCGCAACCAATAGAGTTGAATAATTCATTCCAGGATGGCTAATTTCCGAAGCCGACTCGGACTGGACGAAAGCCATGATTAGCTCCAGCAAAGAACGAGCAAATTACAACTCACATTGGTATTTTTTTCGCGTCCGATCACGATCGAGGAAGGTACAAGTGCCAGTGAAGCGTCGAAAGACTGTGAACCTGGATAATGAATAAGCTGTAAGAATGCGCCGATGGGCAGGACGGACGAAGGGAAGGTACATACGCTGTGATTCGGGATGATATTATCACAAGCCGAGTGCGATGTAGATGTACCAACGTGAAGTGGACTTGACGGTGTTTGCGATCTGGAGCAGAGTCCAACGAGGAACGATAACCAGCTTGCCTACCTGCTATTCAATCGCCAACCAACCCCGCGACAGGCGCCCGAACACTCTCCTCCAACGCGCTCGGATCGCACCTACCTGAGCTTCCGCGCTGATTCCGCATCCGTCCTGCGATCGCGCGGGCGCCCAGACCGACGTTACTCCTCCAAACAGGAGAGAAGAACAGTGTTGGCCCTAAGCCCTAAGCCTTAGAGGTCCTCTAAGCCCTAAGGCCTTAGTCTAAGCCCTCCTCTAGGGCTTAGTGTCGGGCCGTGTCGAGCTCAAAACGGTCCTACTGTAGTAATTAGACCTTAAGTTCGCGTTACGCATTACACGGGGGTCTGAACCAAACCTATTCAAATAAGTTACGCGTTACAGCCAAATTTCCCATCAAAATCTATCCTAAAAAGGCTACATTACATCAAAATTTCCGGCCGGCCAACGCCGGCAGTCCATATATGGCAATTCCATCACTGATGAACTTGTTCCCAGCGAGGTTCATGCGTTACGCGTTACACCCACTGAACTTAAGGTCTAATTACTACAGTAAGGGCTTAGAGTCACGCGTGACCAGCAGTGGGGCTGCCGGTGAGCGTCCGAAGGCTCCCGAACCCACCCTTGTCCGACCCCAAAGTTATCTCCGCTGAGGCAATCACGGATTTACGTCGATGGATTGCATCTGCGGGATATCAGAGCTGTTGCTATCAGCGGCAGCCAGGAGCCATGCAGGTGGGAAACAACTTCCCTTTTGGGACGCTAAGCCCACTAAGGGCTTAGGGACTCTAAGCCCTAGGCCTTAGCCTAAGCCCTAAGGCCTTAGAGTGTGGAGGGGTCGCACTCTAAGGGCTTAGAGCCATCACTGGAGAAGAAAGCACTTTAGATAAGATAAACGGCGCGTCATATAGGAGGATGGACGATCAGGAGGGGAGCGAAGGTCGGAATTTGATACCGGCGATGTTGGTCGAAACATTGTGTTGTCGATTGCGACGGAGGAACGGCAGGAACGACGAGACCGCGTCGTACAAAGCGTATACGCGGGATGTCGGTTGAGGGTTGTGCTCAGGCTTCCGAGTGCCAGTGGAGGAAGGAGGTAAGGAGGATGTCAAGATAGAGAACGGCGGTGGGAAAACGCGATGCAGCGCACTACGGCAAGAGCGTTCATGGATGTTCCAGTAACCGTGACGAAAAGCTCTCCCGCATTCGACAGCGATTCTTGCAGTGCTGTTGAATCTTGATTTGATTTGGATGGAGCGACGCGTCGTAGAGAATATCGTGAAACTGAGCAGAGTTATCCGCAAAGAGAACAGGACCAGGACCATCATTTGCGCGCCCAAAATGGTACTTCCCATGTTCTTCGTGTTACGACGCTGTTCATAGATTCGTAACATATGCCAGTACGAGAAGTTTCGAGTTGGAGGTGCCGTTTGCATGGAGACGCGCGCGTGGTTGTAATAACTTACTAGTAGACGTGGCGCGAGACGTTGGGTAACGACAACGTGGTTTGGCGACTAACGGCTGGACGGATGGACATTGGGGTAAGAATCGGGGTTGCACAGCACAAGTGTCGTCATACGAGTACGAGTACGAGAGTTTAGATCTGCGAGACCGTACTCAAGACGCCCCCGGAAAAGAAAAGACCCAGCAAATTGCGCCGTTCATAGATCGATACCCAGAGTGCTCCCGCCCCCAGCGTACGCCGTCGGGCGTCGGAGACTCGGGCTTCGGGGGAGAAAGTCTGAAGGTGTCGTGTGTACTCTCGTGGCGACGCGACGACCGAATAAGCACTGGGAAAAATGGCAATGATTACGGCTCTGTCGAGCGAGCGAGCGGAGTCGGCGTTTAAAAAAAAAAGTCGAAGAAAAACAAGTTACATTGCAACGTGCGTGTGCGTGCGTGAATGGGGAGAACGA
Organism: Mycena amicta; assembly: GCA_029282125.1. Lineage (NCBI taxonomy): Eukaryota > Fungi > Basidiomycota > Agaricomycetes > Agaricales > Mycenaceae > Mycena > Mycena amicta. The sequence goes on along the minus strand of JARIHP010000326.1, from coordinate 2,864 downwards.
CGACGGTGGCGCAGTTAAGACAGTTGGGGATGTGGATGCGCGCGCGGCCGGGGGGAAGCGAAGTCAGGGTTGGGTTGGGTTGTTGCCAGGAAAAGACAAGTAGTTTGGGCGGAGAACTTGTTCGAGGAATAGAGTTTTGCAATGGAAAGCGGAGTCGGAGTTGAAAAAAAAGTCGAAGAAACTTGAAACAAGTTAAGTTACATGCAAAACGTGGCGCGACGAATCACGACGGTGGCGCAGGATTATACTTTAAGACAGTTGGGGATGTGGATGCGCGCGCGCGGAAGCGGCCGGGCGGAAGCGAAGTCAGGGTTGGGTTGGGTTGGGTTGGGTGTGTTGCTAGGAAAAGAACGAGTAATTTGGACGGAGAACTTGTTCGAGGAATAGAGTTTTGGAATGGAAGGCAAGGACACGCAGCTGCCTCGAGGACCCAGTTACTGCGGCACCAGCGGCACCAGCGCCGAGGAAGCACGAAGCAGCGACGGCGTAATACCAACGGGAGAATTCATAGGCGCTGCGAATCGTCGTGGTGGAGAGTGGTGCCGGAAAAAAGCGGTTGCCAACTGATGGGTCTAGACCCGCCTAATAGTTTCTCAGGCTGGAACTTCAAGACCCCGCCCCGCCAATCCTTTCCTTTTCCTTGAATCGCCTTCCCACACTGCCTCCGCCGAGTCCGCGCCGCGAGAAGCAGAGGATTTTCCCCCGAGAGTGGGAGCGCGCCGTCGTCCCTCGTGTCCGCAGGCGCTCTACGCTGGACATCAGTCAAGCTTGTAAGGCGACACCCTACCCCACCAGCGCCCAGCGCCGTCCCAGTCGGGCTAATTCCATATTCGGCCTTCGAGGACATTATTGACACGATCTCACCAAATCTCACCAAATCGAATCGGGAGATCTTGGGCGGTTACGCGAAATGACAGGATCAAGTCACGGTGACAGATCACAGGCACCGACGACCACACACGGCCTAAAAAAGAAAACGTCGGGAGGATGCGGGGTTCTTCTTCTTCCTCTTGTTACTCTTCACCTCGTCGACCCTAGTCAACCTCCCCGCCGAGCGACCGCGACCCACGAGCCCCAGCATTCGCCAGCATTCTCGACGGACACAGACGATCGCAGACATTGGGAGATTCAGGTTGTCTGTCGATCGCACCCGCCAAAGGAGCCCTTTAATTAACCCACCTCCGTCCCCTCAAAACATCTCTCGTCTCTCCCCTCACTCGTCACTCCTTCTCCGCCAACTCCCCTACGCTACGGCATTGCACCATGTCGTCGTCGCAGCACCCGCTGTCGCCCGTCTCCCCGACATACACCCGACTTTTAGCGTCTCGTCCACGGGCACGGCGGCCAGCGAGTTCACCGCGGATCTGCGCAGCCCGCTCGACGATGCTTTCGATGGACGCGAGCAACGGACGACCCCGACGGGTCAGGGTCACCATGACGAGTTCTTTGCGTACGCTGGGCAGCCGCCAGGGCTATTATGTCTACGTGCGTGCCTAAATTCTTCCCTCGGCCGTTAGCTGATTGATTCGTCGGGCCACTCACAGAACAACAACGACCTCGCTGCAGAGGACTGGCGACACAAGACTCGCGCCGACTCGCACTCGCACTATCCCGCTCATCTGGCCCACGTACACCAATGGAGTCCAACGCAGCTACAGCGCAACGGCCGTGGTACAGTGGTTACCAGCACCAGGTCGTCATCGCGATTCTGTCTTTTTCATTTCCCGCGGTCCGTCGACAACCGAGACGTGCTGGCTTGCTTCATTCCTCCCTTCGTCCCCTTCCTTTGGCCGCTTTACGAGAAACCGGCCATGAGATAACCCGATTCCGATACCCTTCCTTTCTTCTTCTTTCGTTGCTCGCTACCTGCGCTTGTTTCGCACCATTTCCCTATAACCCTCCCTCCTGTCTTAACCCCCGCCGTGTCTCGCATCTGCGTCTTCCCCAGTAACCCAATGCTGATCTACTACCGTCTTCTCCTCCAGCAGCACCACGGGCACGGCCACGGACACTACGACGCAACGCCCTCGCCGACGTCGCCGACGCCCTGGGATCACGGCGGTTCCTACCACCACCCTTCGCACTCGCCTGTCCTCCAGCACCAGCATCAGCACCAGCATCACGCCCCCAGCATAGCCTACACGACCTCGCTTCCCCACCCACTCCAATCGCAGTACAACCCCCAGCCACTCCACCATTCTGCCTCGCTGCAGCATCTCACCGGCAGCGGCAGCTCGAGTCCCCATCCACTCGCCATCGGTCGCTCGCATTCCCAGTCTCTCTCGCACCACCATCATGCCGCCCATCATAGCCACCAGCCGCAAGTAACCGCCTCGCACCACCACAATACCAGCGTCGACCCCCGCTACGTTCTTCCCGCCCAGCACCAGCACCAGCATCAGCGCGGTTCGTGCTCACCGCCATCCGAGTCTTCCCCACCGCCCGCCAGCCCTAGCGACCACGACAACAACAGCCCTGCTCATTCCCCGCTGGGTCACAACGTCCTTGGGCTCGAAGACCTCCGTAGTACGGCGCCTACATCAATCGACGACGCTGCCTCCGGGTCTGCGAGTGCTTCTGCGTCGGACGACGGTGACAGCGAGTACGTCGACAACGGGAGTGACTCTGACGGCGAATTCCTGCCTCGTGGTGCGAGACGACGGGCTCGAGCCGGGCGGTATGCGCCGTACGCGTACAGCCCGAGTCCGAGCGGGACTAGCGCCAGTGGTGGGAGCGCCAATGGTGGCTACGCATACGATTATTCCGGGGCGTATACCGGTGGGGTTCCCGACACACTCTACCACGGCAATGGCTTCAACAACGACGCATACGACGCCGCCGCCGAAACCAGCGGTGGTCTCCTT
>JARIHP010000325.1:0-21977 GCA_029282125.1 Mycena amicta | reverse complement strand
CGATACACTTGCTTCCAGGAACAAAAGGGATGCTCCTTGGAAAGCATGTATTCAAGATGGAGAGCTATATCACCCTTGATGGCAGAGCTGAGATCCAGCTCGCATGTTGTCAGAGGCAAGAGCATTTTGGTGACACTATGCTCGGGACGACTAGTCACAAAGACATGCATACAGCCTTGCGCTGAGTGAAGAAGATCATGGAGGATGGGTGCCAGATCATTTGGTTTGGCACACTCATCTACAGCGTCCACAACAATGAAGATGGGACGTGCTGAGAGAGCAATAACCAAACTTTTGAGGCAAGCTGTGAGCTCTGGAATGCTCGGTTCATGTGCACCAGAACTGAGTTTCTGATATAGACCAAGAACAGGAGATGGAGCATGGAGAAGCTGCTCCTCGAGCTGAGATATGATGGAGCAGAGCATCCCACGAGGTGATTGCTTGTTGGCTTCCCCATAGTAGAAAGTAAAAGTAGGCAAGTACACTGCCAGGAGTCACCAGTAGGTCTTCAATGACTGTGGAGCTGAAAGAGAGTTCAGAGCCAAGTTTTGAGACACACGTACACACCATATAATGGTCTTTCCAGCACCAGCTGATAGAATGCCATGAGTCTAGAGCAGAGACACAGTGAACAGATACCCACGTTTTCCGTTAATCCAGAAAAGGGATGATGAGGTGCTTTTCCAGCTTTTATACTCAAATGACCGCAGCAACCAGTTTCCGGTGTTGCTGTCGTGAAGTTCCCGTGCTGTATTATGATTTGTCCGGGCATCTGGAGCTTTAAGCCATGATCGGACACTCCCATCCACTAGGATGATATTGTTAGTTGCCTCTGATGATGGCATTTGGGAACTGTACACACAGTGACGTCGATTTAGATCTACCAGGTCCTTCATGATACGCTCATTCCCATCTAGGTGGAGAACAGAAATGTCATGAAAGGTGAGACAAATATAGTGCTTATACACATACCAGCACTGGAAATATGTAGATCGCTGAGCTGCTGCAGTAAATGTGTGTTTGCATCTACAATGTTATGAGAGACTGAGCTAAAGGGCACGGTCTATATACACCTTGCGTAGACTGCATAGCTTTCTGCAGGTCTTCATCCAAATGGGCCAAGATGATTGCGGTGTCCTTGTCTGCTGTTTAAAAAAAAAAGGAATATGAAGGCTGGTCGAAGGAGATTTGGTATTTTTCGAACCAACGAACCCAGAACCAGGCCCTGCACATGATCCAGGATCTCTCGAGAGAACACCATAGCATTTGCAACACCCATAGATTGTTCTGCCCAAATAAGGTCGTTCAATTTCTTCAACAATTCCTGAACATCTGTTTGCCCAATCAGAGTCCGCAAGTAAGAGCCTAGAGCCAGTTCTCCATGAGCACGGACTATGTATGCATCGGACAGGGAGCTCACCAAAACGGTTGTGCTTGATCTCTTTTGTAGCCAGCCCAAAGACCGATAGCAGATGAGCAAGGATCCGTATGACAACCTCTTGCATGTTTTCTGGTAATTGCACTAACAGGTATACCCGCAAGCGCTCCAGAAAAGAATGCAGGAGCTCGCACAGGTCGATAATGGAGTCATAGCGTGCGCTGACATTCTTCGCCGCCTAATCACATTGTCACAGATGACATTCACAAGAGCAGGTCAAGAGTACCCACCTGCACCAGCACACCGAGCGCAACAAAGCCAGCCTTTGCATAGGGAACGGGCTAGCATGGCGATCAGTGCTTGAAACACAAGTGAAGAGGCAGTACGCACCATGCCTGCCACCTCTCCCGCTGCCTCTGAAAGGGAAGCAATGAGGTGAAGCATGGACTTCAGCCACTTCCGAAGCCTCTCCTTCTTGTTGCGGTAGTCCTTGAACTCCTGGCAGGTCGCGGTCGAGCGCATCGAGAACTGCATCGGGGTGGTGCAGGCTGCGAGGGCGTGCGTCGCAAACTTGATCTTTGTCTCATCTTCGTACTTCTTGGTGGCATCTTGCCATAACTGCAGGAACTTGGGGTCGGCAGGGTACTGGGCCATCGTGGTCGAGAGCAGGATGGTGGCAGGCTACAGCTTTCCACACAGCCTCGGCGGTGACGTGTTACCAACGTGTTAATCCAAATTTGGGTCAATTATCTCACGTTTGAAGGCAGCTGAATCAGCGGCACATGAGTCAAGGAAAGCACGAATGTTGCAGGAGCGAGGCACTCGAAGTTGGCAACTTGGTGTACTTGTCGTGGCCGAACAATGAGTAATGCAAACTGGTTAGGCACTTGAACAAGAACATCTCATAATTCAGCTCAGGTGCACTCATGGTTTATAGATAAAATGGACTCCGCTCGCCTGCCAACGTCTGATATTCAGCTTGAGCAAACAGTGTCGCCGAACACAAAATAGTCTCTCCATCTGAAGACAACAAAATGATTAGACAGCAGGATATGTTCTTGAATGCATAGTGATTGAGGGTCCCGACTAGAGCACTCAGAAATGTGTGCCGGCCTACAGATCCGTGAACAAGCACTAGTATTTTCCCGAATTACACGCGGGAGCCGGACTCAGGCCCAGCAATACACAAGTTATATGACGTTGGCGATGCATCTGCATCCTTCCGAGCCGTTCCTAAGCTGCTGCTGCTTCGGATATTGAGATGCCCCTCCTCTGTGATAGCCTATTTTCGTATTTCAACCCGGTCAACAGCCTGAGCTCGTCGCAGACGGCGCTTCGAATCGACGGATACAAGCTCACGCAAAGCGCTTAAGCTCTGCAACCCTCGCCTGCCGCATCTCCCTTCTCAATTACGTTCGTCGTCTGTATCACCACTCGCCGACCGCCGGTGACATGGATCGTAAGCTTCGCGGCGGCGGTACCCGAGCCCGTTATCACTCACCCAACGCAATGTGCAGCGGAGGAAGTGAGGTGGAGTGTCGCTTGCGGTAGCCGCGTCAGTCGAGGTGGACGACGGCTGATTGGACCGTGGGTCCGCCGGCGTCCGTCGTAGATTCCTGCCTTGGCGGTGGATGGGGGTGGGCTAGCGGTTGTCCCCTCTGCTTGAGGCGACATGTGTATCACGATCCTGTGGCAAGGTCTGAGCATACGAGACGATGGGGAGGTCCAGAACATATCAAAACATAAGCAGTCGACTGTAGATGCAAAGGCGAGTCGGATGAAGTATAGAGCCAATCATGAGCACCAAGACAGAGGATGAGGGCCAGGACGTATCGCGATCCTGGACGGCATCCGTCAGCAGGCGAGACGACGGGGCGCACGGAAACATACCGAAATAGTCGATATGGATGAAACATGCAAGCGAGTCGAGTCGAAGTAGCAGTCTAGAGCTGATAGTGAATACCGATGAAGATGAGCTCGAGGACGACGGACATAGCGTTCGGAGACCTGCTCTGGAGAAGCAGCAGGGCGAAAAGACGGTGCGGAAGCGTACATCTAGAGGGCAATGAGCAATTGAGACGGGGTGGCTACGAGCGACATGCAGCAGATTCAGATGCATTGGATGTAGAAGTTGGAGCTCCAACCACAATGGTGGCAGACGCAGAAGGAGACTTTGAGCGTCACGCTGTAGCCGACGAAGAAGATTTCTGAAAAGCAGAGTCAGCGACGAGGCGACTCGAGGGAGATGACGACTCGGAGGAGTGCAGGTTGCTAGTGTTTCCGTCCGAGGAAAGCGGACGATGCGCTCCGTGTAACTCGACTATGTCGATGAATAGAAAGCCAAGCACCAGGGTACGCTCGCTTGCCACGATTACTTCCCAGTACACGTCTTGCCTTTGCAGCCCACAAGAAGCACGAGGTAGGTAGTCACGGAGCACGGGTGGTAGTTTCGGAGGAATAATACAGACGGAAGCGAACTCGACGCAAGGGAGATGTAAACCGAATGCGGCGTGTACGGTCGGTGAATTTGACAGGTTCTTTGAAAAGTGCGTTCTTGATCTTGGAGTCGCGCGAGGAACGTTCGAGAAGGGTGATTCGGCGAGCCGAAATGGTCAAGGAGAGCGGCGGAATCGTTCGTCCGTTTGCGCGACGAGCGGCATGGTGGGAGGACGAAACGACCGGCCACGTCATCGGCCAAATACGGATTGATTGACGGCTGACTCACCCGAGCGCTTCGTGCTTCAGACCACAGCGTCCCGTTTTTGCAAGCACCGTGCAGCGTTGCATATGGCCCTTCCATTCAACCCACATTCAAACCCTTCGAGTCGTCCGTCGGAATGCACAGCTGTGGCTGCCAGTGGATGTGTGGCCAGTGGACGCTCGTTCTCGGAAAGACACCCTTCTCCTTGCCTCCCTCGCTGCCAAATATGGGAGCTCTCCTAAAACACGCCCTCTTCACGCTCCTACTCTCCAGCGTGCATGCGGACCTCACCACCGGTGTCCCCGACGCTGCACCCGCCGGCTCCGAAGAATGGATCTCCCCGAACCCGCCCCCGACGTCAAGGGCACCGCCGACTGAGCCTCCGCCGTCGCTCGCGCGCGCAAGTTCGTCGCGCAGCTGACGATTGAGGAGAAGGTAAACGTCACGACCGGTGTGGACATCTTTGGCCGCTGTGGTCGGGAATACTGGGGTGTGTTTTGCGTTTTGCGTTCCCGCTCGCTGCCGTACTAAAGAATTCCTCCCAGACGATCCCGCGTCTCAACTGGCCTGGACTTTGCATGGAAGACTCCCCTCTCGGCGTTCGTTTCGCGGACTTTGCGTCTGCGTTCCCGGCGGGCATTAATGCGGCGGCGACTTGGGATGTCGATTTGATCAAGTGCGTTCTTCCTCCCATTCATCATTCATCCCGACCAACGCTCATATCACATCTATAGAGCGCGCGGTGTTGCGATGGGTCAGGAACACCGTGGCAAGGGTGCCAATGCGGCGCTTGGACCAATGACTAACATGGGTCCGTGCGCTTCCTCGTCCTTCTTCTTCTTCCATCTTTGATACCTTCCCGACAGGCCCACAAGCCGCTGGACGTCAATGGGAAGGCTTCGGCTCGGACCCGTTCCTCGCCGGCGTCGCTACCGCAGCGACCGTCGAGGGTATCCAGAGCGTCGGTGTCATCGCGAACTGTGAAACATTTGTGCGTGTATCAAAGGTTATCGTCACTGAGCGTGCCGCTGACGTCTTTCCTTGTAGCATCGCCAACGAACAAGAACACTTCCGTGGTGGCTCGGAGGGATTCCCCATCTACTCGTCCAATCTCGACGACAAGACCCTGCACGAGGTGTACCTCTGGCCATTCGCCGAGGCGGTGAAGGCGGGCGTCGGGAGTGTCATGTACGTCCCGCGTCCCTACTCGCGCTCCCTCCTTCGTCTTCTAATCTCATCTCGTCGTGAAGGTGCTCGTACAACCTCATCAACCAAACGCAAGCATGCCAAAACTCCAAGCTCATGAACGGCGTCCTCAAGGAAGAGCTCGGCTTCCAGGGCTTCGTCATGTCGGACTGGGCGGCGATGATCAATGGCGTGCAGCCTGCGCTCGCGGGTCTGGACATGAACATGCCTGGCTTCATCGGATACGTGCGTCGTTGCTTTCCTAACCCGCTCAAGGCTAACCGCTCGCGTTTACACAGGGAATCGGCGACCAGAACTCCGGCAATCCCTCGATTGCGACCAACTCGTGGTGGGGCGCCCAGCTGATTACGATGGTCAACAACGGAAGCGTTCCCGAGTCGCGGGTGGACGATATGGTGCGTCGATTCTCTTCTCTTCTACGTGCATTCTGACCTCGGTGTGTAGGTAACGCGTATCATCGCGACGTGGTACAAGCTCGGCCAGGACAAGAACTACCCCGAAGTCAGCTTCTCGCAGCTCACGCAGAACACCTTCCTCAACGGCCAGCTCGTTAACAAGCATATCAAGTGTGTTCCCTCCCTTGCTCCCTTGACCCGTATCTGATACACGAGTACAGCGTTCAAGACGACCATTATAAGCTTATTCGTCAAATCGGCGCGGCGAGCACGGTGCTGCTCAAGAACACCAAGAACGCGCTGCCGCTTAGCGTGAAGAAGCTCAAGCGTGCGTGATCCTTTCCTCCTCATAGTCGTGAGGCTGAAATTATATCCAGGCGTCGGCGTCTTCGGCTCGGACGCTGGTCCTCATCCTGCTGGTCCCAATGCTTGCAGCGACGGTACTTCCGAGTGCGTCTTCCTTTCCGTTCTCTCTCTCTTGATTACTCATAACGTCCTACAGCAAAGGCTGCGACGAAGGCACCCTCGCGATGGGCTGGGGCTCCGGCACCGCCAACTTTCCCTACCTCATCGATCCCTATGCCGCGATTAACGCACACATCCAATCCATCAACCCCACCGTCGTCGTCGAGGGTGTCCTCTCCGACTACGCCTTTGCGCAAAACACACCCGTCGCCACAAACGCCGACACCTGCATCGTGTTCGTCAACGCGGACTCCGGCGAGGGCTACATCAACGTCGGCGGGAACCAGGGCGACCGCAATAACATCACGCTTGTGGCACGGCGGCGAGGCGCTCATCGAGAACGTCGCGGGGCAGTGTGCAAATACGATTGTGGTGCAGCATGCTGTGGGCGCGGTGACGGTGGAGGATTGGATCGACCATCCGAATGTTACGTGCGGTGTTGCAGGCGGGGATCCCCGGCCAGGAGACGGGGAATGCGATTGTGGATGTGTTGTTTGGGGATAGCCCGCAGGCGACGAACCCGAGTGCGCGGTTGCCGTATACGATTGCGAAGCAGCGGGCGGATTATCCGGCGGATATTTTGTATACGAGCAACGAGCCGTCTGGTGTTAACCCACAGATCACGTACGAGGAGGGTGTTAACATTGACTATCGGTGCGTTGTTCTCAGCGTCCATTTATTTGTCGTGACGACGCTAAAACAGTTGGTTCGATGCGAAGAATATCGCCCCCCGCTTCGAGTTTGGCTTTGGGTTGAGCTACACGACCTTTGGCTATAGCGGGCTGCACGTCTCGAGCCACGGTCGTCGTGGTGTGGAACACGCCAGCACTACGGCTCACTCTACTGCACCCGTCTCGAGCAGCGCCAGCCATCCTTCCGCGTCGGCCAACGTCTCGTCCGTCCACAGCGTCTCGAGCTCGTTGTCCGTCTCCGTCCCCGCGAGTTCCGGAACGCTCACCGCCTCTGCCTCTGCCTCCGCCTCTGCCTCTGCCTCCGCCTCCGCCTCCGGGCACCTCGCAGGCCACGAAGTCGCGCAGCTCTACCTCACCTTCCCCGCGTCCTACGAAGAACCCCCGCGTCTCCTGTGCGGGTTCACCCGTGTGCAGCTGAGTGCGGGCCAGAGCAAGAGCGTCCGTATCCCGCTGCACGCGAAGGATCTGAGTGTGTGGGATGTGGTGAAGCAGCAGTGGGTGCTTGTGCAGGGACTGGTTGGGGTGCTGGTTGGGGCGAGTTCGAGGGATGTTAGGTTGACGGGACACTCCAGTTGTAAGTTGTGGGTGGGTGGGTGGATCTAAATATACCTTCTTTGTATCGGGTTGAAAATGAAACATTCTTTTGTCTGATTATTCTACGTTACTGTCCGTATGGCGCAACTACTATCAAACCTATGCTGAAACTGCCATAGAATCACTCATTATTTCCGCCCTGCCCGTCGACCTTGGTACCACGTGCCAGCAGGAGCCGAACAATGTCGAGGCGGCCTCCTTCAGATGCTGCTTGAAGGGCAGAAAATCCGTCCAGCGTGTTGATTTGTGCACCATGCTCGAGCAGCAGCTGTACAATGTCAAGGTGGCCTCCTTGAGCTGCTGCTTGAAGGGCGGAAAATCCGCCCAGTGTGTTGATTTCTGCACCATCCTCAAGCAGCAGCTGTGCAATGTCAAGGTAACCTCCAGTTGATGCTGCTACAAGGGCATTTCCGTAAAGTCCGCCCTGCGCATTGACGTCGGCACCACGCTCGAGCAGCAGCAGTGCAACGTCAAGGTGACCTTGAGCTGATGCTGCAGAAAGAGCATTTCCGTAAAGTTCGCCCAGCGCATTGATGTCGGCACCACGCTCAAGCAGCAGCTGCGCAACACCAAGGCGGCCTTCGTATGATGCTGCTTGAAGGGCATTTCCGTAATGTCCGCCCTGCACATTGATGTCGGCACCACGCTCAAGCAGCAGCAGTGCAACGTCAAGGCGACCTTGAGCTGATGCTGCAGAGAGGGCATTTCCGTGAACTCCGCCCTGCGCATTGATGTCGGCACCACGGTCGAGCAGCAGCAGTGCAACATCAACATGACCTCCAGCTGATGCTGCTTGAAGGGCATTTCCGTAATGTCCACCCAGCACATTGACGCCGGCACCACGCTCAAGCCGCAGCTGCGCAACATCAAGGTGACGTTGAGCTGATGCTGCAGAAAGGGCATTTCCATAAACTCCGCCGTGTGCATTGATGTCGGCACCACGCTCAAGCAGCAGCTGCGCAACACCAAGGCGGCCTTCGTATGATGCTGCTTGAAGGGCATTTCCGTAATGTCCGCCCTGCACATTGATGTCGGCACCACGCTCAAGCAGCAGCAGTGCAACATCAAGGTGACCTCGAGCTGATGCTGCAGAAAGGGCATTTCCGGGAAATCCGCCCTGCGCATTGATGTCGGCACCACGCTCGAGCAGCAGCAGTGCAACGTCAACATGACCTCCAGCTGATGCTGCTTGAAGGGCATTTCCGTAATGTCCGCCCTGCACATTGACGTCGGCACCACGCTCACGCAGCAGCTGTGCAACATCAACATGACCTCCAGCTAATGCTGCTTGAAGGGCATTTCCGTAATGTCCGCCCTGCACATTGATGTCGGCACCACGCTCAAGCAGCAGCAGTGCAACGTCAAGGTGACCTTGAGCTGATGCTGCAGAAAGGGCATTTCCGTCATGTCCGCCGTGCGCATTGATGTCGGCACCATGCTCAAGCAGCAGCAGTGCAACATCAACATGACCTCCAGCTGATGCTGCTTGAAGGGCATTTCCGTAATGTCCGCCCTGCGCATTGATGTCGGCACCACGCTCGAGCAGCAGCAGTGCAATGTCAACATGACCTCCAGCTGATGCTGCTTGAAGGGCATTTCCGTAATGTCCGCCCTGCACATTGATGTTGGCACCATGCTCCAGCAGCAGCCGTGCAACATCACGGTGGCCTTCCACTGACGCTGCTTGAAGGGCATTGCTATATCGACCAATTTTTATCCTGAGAGGCTCCCCATGTGGCTGCAGAAGTGCATTGGAGGCCCTGAAATATGACATCTCATATGAAACAACCTGCTTGTTGACATCTGCGCCATACTCGAGAAGCATCCGTGTGACCTCAAGGTGCCCTCTGAATGATGCTGCCTGAAGGGTATTTCCAAGAAAGCCATGGTCTGCACCGATATCTGCCCCTTGCTGGCACAGTAGCTGCATAACATCAGAATACCCAAGACGTGCTGCCCAGTATACCGGTGATCCAACTGGCGCATCACTATGATGACAAGTAAGGGGCGCCCAGAACCTCCACGGAGGACTGTTTTCAATAAAGAGGGCCACAAGCATGTCATGAACATTACTAGAAACCCCATTCAACTGAGTGTAATCTGCAAATTCGATGCTGAACTGAATCAGAGGATACTGGTCTTGCATTTCGCATTCATCACTGTTGATTGTATGGCCAGCCCATAGAAGATATGCAAGACATGAGGCAGCAATGATAGTGTGGGCCTTCTCTGCCTCTATCTGGAACAGTGATATAGATGGCATGGAGTTTAATCGCTCTGATAGGAAGAACTCCTTGACAGAGAAGTGTGCAAACTGCACTATTCCATCTGTTGTAATCTGAACAAGACTGAGGCAAACCCGTGAGATAGCCTCCTTTGGGTCAGGTTCAATGCAGTCTTCCTCAAAGCTTGCATGTGCATCATCAATGAAATTGATGGCAAGCACCTGGGCAAGTTCTTTGAAATGGAGAGGATGGAATGAGAATGCGAGCCAGTTGAAGAGCCGACGTGCATGGGGTTTATTTCGAGGATGAATCCGGGAAAGAATCCGAGCATATGTAGCATCAAGTGTGGTGGGAAGGCTATTGAGAGTGGCCTGAAGGTCCCGGAGCAAGCATTCACGAAGCTCATCCAGCTGGCAGGTAACCCATCTGAACCTGTAACAAGGCATCAACATTCCACTATGAATCTCAAGCATAATGGGACCCACATTCCGTCTGAATGTTTGAGGAGGTGAGTAAATACACGGTCGCGATGCACTTTCTTCCAGGAGCAAAAGGGATACTCCTTAGACAGAACATGCCCTAGATGAAGTGCTATATCACCCTTGATAGCAGAGCTGAGATCCAACTGGCATGTTGTCAAAGACCAGAGCATTTTGGTGACACTATCCTCAGGACGACTAGTCACAAAGATATGCATACAGCCATGTGCTGAGTCAAGAAGATCATGGAGGATGGGTGCCAACTCATTTGGTTTGGCACACTCATCTATGGCATCCACAACAATGAAGATGGGACGTCCTGAGAGAGTAATAATGAGACTTTTGAGACAAGCTGTCAGCTCTGGAATGCTTGGTTCATGTGCTCCAGAACCAAGTCTCTGGTATAGGTTGAGGAGAGGAGATGGAGCATGGAGGAGCTGCTCCTCGAGCTGAGATATGAGGGAGCAGAGCATCCCACGAGGTGATTGCTTGTTGGCCTCCCCGTAGTAGAAGTAGAAATAGGCAAGTACACTGCCAGGAGTCACCAGCAGGTCTTCAATGACTGTGGAGCTGGCAGAGAGAAGGTCATAGGAGTCAAGTTTGAGGAAGACTTACATACCATATGATGGTCTTCCCAGCACCAGCTGATAGAAGACCATGAGTAGAGAACAAAGACACAGTGAACAGTACCCACGTTTTCCGTTAATCCAGAAAAGAGCAGATGAGGTACTTTTCCAGCTTTTATACTCAAATGAATGCAGTAACCAGCTTCCGGTGTTGCCATCGTGGAGATCCCGTGCTGTATTATGATTTGTCCGGGCGTCCGGGGCCTTAAGCCATGAGCGGACACTGCCATCCACTAGATATTGTTAGCGCCTGACACTTGTGAACTGGGGAGAGTAGTACACACAGTGACGTCGATTTAGATCTACCAGGTCCTTCATAATATGCTCATTTTGATCTATAGAAATGTTATAAAAAGTGAGAATAATGTAGTTACCACACACATACCAGTGTTAGAGATATGTAGGTTGTTGAGCTCCTGCAGTACACGCTCGTTGACATCTACAATGTTATGGCACCAAGCTAAAGCAATGGATGATACACACACCTTTCGCAGACTGCAGACCTTTCTGCAAGTCGTTGTCTGCTAACCAACAAAGTGTAAGCCTTACTGAAGAAGATTTGGGTGCAGCAAACCTAGAACCAGGTCCTGCACATGAGCCAGGATCTCTTGTGAGAATACCATAGCATTTGCGACACCCATGGATTGCTCCGCCCTGATAAGGTCATTCAATTTCTTCAATGATTCCTGAACATCTGTTTGCCCAATCAGAGTCTGCAAGTAAGCGCCTAGAGCCGGTTGTCCATGAGTGCAAAATATGTATACAATGGACGGGGAGCTCACCAAAACGGTTCTGCTTGATCTCTTGTGTTGCCAGCCCAAAAACTGATAGCAGGTGAGCGAGGATCCGTATGACAACCTCTTGCATGTTTTCCGGTAACTGCACTGACAGGTATACCCGCAAGCGCTCCAGAAAAGAATGCAAGAGCTCGCAGAGGTCGATGATGGAGTCGTAGCGTGCGCTGACGTTCTTTGCTGCCTAATCACATTGTCTCAGACGACATTCACACGAACAGGTCATGAAGACCCACCTGCACTAGCACACCGAGCGCGACAAAGCCGGCCTTTGCGTAGGGGACATGCTAGCATGGCGATCAGTGCTTGAAACACAAGCAGGCAGTACAGACCATGCCTGCCGCCTCTCCCGCTGCCTCTGAAAGGGAACCAATGAGGTGAAGCATGGGCTTCAGCCACTTCCAAAGCCTCTCCTTCTTGTTGCGGTAGTCCTTGAACCCCTGCAGGTCGCGGTCGAGCGCATCCAGAACTGCGTCGGGGTGGGTGCAGGCGGCGAGGGCGTGTGTTGCAAACTTGATCTTTGTATCGTCCTCATACTTTTTGGTGGCATCTTGCCATAACTGCAGGAACTTGGGGTCGGCGGGGGGTACTGGGCCATCGTGGTCAAGAGCAGGATGGTGGCAGGCTACAGCTTTCCACACAGCCTCGGCGGGTGACGTGGCTCCTCGTGTTACCAACGTGTTACTCTAATTTGGGTCGATTATCTCACGTCAGGCAGCTGAATCAGCAGCACACGAGTCAAGGAAAGCAAGAAAGTTGCAGGAGAGAGGTACTCGCATAGTTGTCGTGGTCGGACAATTTGCGGACAATGGGTATTACATAATAATGCAAACTGGTTAGGCACTCGAACAAGAACATCTCATAATTCTTAAAAGGCATCTCAAAACAACACAGGCATCGCAGAAATGTCGCGAAATCAATAGATTCAGGTTGTACTAAAACAGCGCGCATCCAAGTGACATAAAGGGTGAGCGAGGGCCTCGCAGCTGACTGGCATGGCCCGTCAAGCAACCCCTTCTCCTCAGGATCCCGGCCCAGGGAACTAAACCGACACGCTCACCCGAGCTCCCATCGTCGACCTCTGCAGCTGTGTTTGCGCGAGTCGAGAGCAGGTGTGCGGAGCCGATCGCCGTCGTCGGTCAAGAACGCGGAGAGGCGCGTGGCAGTCAGCGGCGTATCCGATATGTATAGCGTAAGCGCGTGTTTCAGCTGATGCAACATGAGAGAGAGATGTGAATAACAACGAAGGAGACGCACTGCTGGTTTTGGAAGCGTAAGGGCGCAGCTGGGGTACATGCCGACGATGCTGTTGTTGTCGTTGCAAGCAACGAGTGTGTCTTTCGGGAGCTTGAACGTTACGAGGGTGTCGAGAACCACCGGATATCGAAGGATGTTCTACTGGAGCGTCAGACCAGGTAAGTTGGGGGAATATCGGGCACCTTAGGATTTTCACCTCTCCTCATTCATATCCCATCTATGACCTGCGAGACGGCGTCCTTAAGTGTACTTGTGCAACCGGATGGACAGCTAGCTGACTTGATGTATGCGGACGGCACTTAAACGAATGACTGTTCGAACGTGTGAGAACAGTCAGTGATCTTGTGACGAGTGATGGCGTGGCGGTGTGCGCTTCTTCTCACACGCCGCCACGATGACCTGGCGCTCGTTTGCTAGCTCTCGCGCTTCCTCGCGCCCCATGGGCTTCGCATCTGGCATCATCTCCATCAAGACTTGCATATCCATCCTTCATCATCTCCACTTTCAATACAACGATACCCGCCGACAATCTTTGCTCAAGTCCTCTCGCCTTTCCGCGACTCTGACTCCGTGTCGAGTCATTCTCTCTGTCTAGACTCTGTGTCAGACGCCTAGACTCTGTGTCGGGCTCCACTTCTTCCACAATCCCTCCGATACTCGTCCCCGCACGAGTCAACTATGCCCCGATGCACCTTTATTGTGCTTGGCCCCGATACTCGCCTTCATACGAGTCAGTTACGCTCAGACACATCTCCGCTTCCATTCTCCCTTCATCAAGACCTGCATCTCCAATCCCAATACCCCTTACCCGATCCTATCCTATTCCACAACTCTCGACGGCAGCGACACATCACCATTCTTCCGACCTCCTCCAGTCCACGCGCCACGGAACCTCGTGCAAGCACCTCCTATATTCACCCGCTTCCGCAAACTACAGTCAAGCACCACTCGTAACCCTGGCAACACCCGACACCGACGCCTTACTCCACCCATTCAAATACCGCGACCCACGCCTCTCATGGCGTTATCCCACCGCGACCCATGCCTTTCACGGCGTCATCTCACCTCGACCCACACTCACGGCGTCTCTCACCGTCGTCATCCTTCTCAAGTTCGCTCTCAATGGTCTCCGTTCACCCCACTTCGCCACCATGATGCTGTGGATGTTACCGCCATCTCGCGGACCCATCATTCTACATATTGAACCTATGTTGCGTTTAATGCGGGTCGATTCCGCGCCTCGTGCTTGTTCTCCATCGCACTTCTGCCTCCCTCCGAAGCCTCTCTGTACCGGACGTTACAAAGGCGGCTATGCATGCGCTACTTCGAGGAATCCCGCACCGTTGACACCCTCGCTTCGATACTCCTCTGCACCAGTGCTGAGTGTGCACGAGTCCCCGATACTCCGCTGCGCCCGCGTTCGCGTACGAGCCTTTCCGATAGTCCTCTGCACCTGCGTTCGTGCAAGGCTCTTTCTCGTGAATGAGTCCCCGATACTCCCCTGCGCCCGCGTTCGCGTTCGAGCCTTCCGATAGTCCTCTGCACCCGCGTTCGTGCAAGACTCTTTCTTGTGCATGAGTCACCGATGCTCCACTGCGCCTGCATTCGCATATGAGCCTTTCCGATGGTCCTCTGCACCTGCGTTCGTGCACGACCCTTCCCGATATTCTTCTGTGCCGGCATTCGCGTATCTGCCAGGTCCTCTGCACCCTCGCCTCTGCACGAATCTTTCTCGATGCTCCACTGTGCCTGTGTTCGCGCCTGAGCCTTTCCGATAGTCCTCTGCACCCGTATTCGTGCAAGAATTTTCTCGATACTTCGCGGCGCCAGTGTTCGCGTACGAGCCCGAGCCATTCCTCAATTTCCTGATACTCCATACCCGTGTTCCCATATCTTTCCCGATAGTTCGCCACACCCGCGCTCGTGTACGACACTTCCCGATACCCCTCTTCGCCCGGCTCCGCGCATGAGTCTTTCCCGATAATGATCTGCCCCTTAGCGCATAAGTTCGCGAAACACCCCGATGCGCCCGTTACTCGTCATCGAGTTTTCAGATCTTCGGTGTGCTTAGCTCCTCAATACCTGCATCCATGCATAGTCAAATCGCACTTGTGTTAGCGCTTCAAGGAATCCCGTTTCTGGTTAGAATCGCGCCGGTGTTTGCGCGTAGAAAAATCCCATCTCTGGTCACCTTGCGCTCAGGCTCCATGCCTCAAGCTCCATCGATGCCCGTTGTGCTCCACTTCTTATATTTCCTCCAAGTCTAACCCCGATGCGTGCCAGTCGTGCTTGGTCGTTTGACTTGCCACTGTATGGGTTCAATCACGCCTCGGCCATGCATCCATCGAGTCTGTTGCTGAACACCCTTGACAATGCATGTTTCTCGTGCACGTCCATTCGATGTCACCTCCGCGCGAATCCAGATTACGCCTTCGCCTTTGTACACGAGTTCTGTATTTTACCGACATTGCTCTGCTTCGGTGTTAGTGCACGCCTTCTGATGCTCCCCTCCGAAGATTCCGTTGGAGTTAGCGCCGGAGACCTGACTCCCCCTGCACCTTCGATACTGCTCTCCTCTCCATGATTGCGTCCTCTTAGCTCTTACCTCGCGCTCGCCTTTGAATCCTTCCCAATATGCCTGGACCGTCCACCCTTCCTCGGTGATCTCCCTCATGCATGATTTTTCGAGCTCGGCCTTTCGATGGCCTTCTACCCTGAGTCCCTGACGCAAGCTTGTCTTGTTCTACCGTTCAATTCCGGGTTCGCCACTGCTCTAAATCATGCTCCACCGCATGTCGAGGACTCCCGTGGTTTCGTGCTAGTCGCTGCACATAATTTTTCAGGTAGCCACTGGCATTCGATGACACACTAGAGCTCTGTCGCCTTTGGCAATTCAAGATCCGCGTCGTTGTACCGCCACAGTAGTTTGTTTTGCACTGCTGCACCTGTGTTGCTTACCGTTAACCGCTTCTATGAAACTTGAGCTCTTCTGGATGCAGCGCCTTGCAGAACTCCCTGATCTGCTCAAATCGCTGTATAAGCTCGAAATCGAAGCGTTGGAGCTCGGATCATTTAAATCCTGATATTTTACTGGCCCTTGACAACCTCCGTTCGGATTGCACTCACCGCTTCAAGTCGAGCATTGGAACTGTACCCGTACGACCAATTCGAAGAATACTCCAGTGTGGTGGTGGACTTCGTCTGCTTTCTCCGCCATGAGTATCGCCGGCAATATCTCTCCCGCTCGCCTTCGAGACTTCACCGCGCTTCAGTACTATCCCTCAACATCCGACACAATTATTTCGACAAGATCGAGTCCCACAACTTGCTGAACCTTCGATTTTGCTGGTCGATTCGAGTCTCTCCACATTCTTGCACACTTCCCGATGCATCTTCATGTGCTCGCCTCTGCGATACTTGGGCATAAATGCATTGCGCAACTCCAATGCTCTGCTGCACCTGTGTTCGTGCATGAGCTGCGCGGCGTATGTGCTTATGTCGGCTGAATCTCGACCGCTATAGTTCCGTGTATGCTTCGCACCCCATACTGCCAGCGCTCTGCCTTCGTCAAGTGCTTCACCGGCGCTTTGGATGCTCCTAGCTGCTCCGCTCATTCTCCATGCCTATTGCCTCTTATCAATTCCGAGGCTGATTTGCTTCGAGGCTGTACACGAGTCGACCCTCCTTTCGGTATTTCACGTCCTTGAATAAACACCGGCTGGACATCCTGCTCTACCTGTACTCGGTTATTCCTTGGAGGCTGCATCCGTTTTGGCACGAGTATTTCCGAGCCCTCTACGCTCCTCTAATATCGGTCTGCGCGGTTTTATCCCGCTATTGGCTATTCCCATTCGGCAACACTCCTCTTCCTTGCACCAGGGCTCAGGCTGCATTTTGTATTCAATATCTTATGAGCGGCTTCAAGTCTACTGCTCCGGTCGATGCGCTAGACCTCTTTGACTTCTCCGATGCACCATCACTTCGACGTCGGCCTTCTGACACAGACTGTTTTGACAAATCATCATCTTGTCCCTTCATCGATCCAGCTTGGCTTCAGGTCTGCTAACTTGATCAATCAACCGTAGTTCTGCGCCGTTCTCAGAGTAGACTCGATTTTGCCTACCTCACCGTCTAACTGTACTCGAATAGGGAAGGAGTTGACGTCTGCCGTTCTGTGGGCTAGCCTCTGTCGTTGCCTCGGCTGGGCAGCCGTCGTTTGGGTTCTTCCTCGGCAACCCGTCGGCACTGCGCCCAGAGCTCATCGCGTTGCTTCTTCCCCAGAAGTTAGCGGTGTCTGCTTTACTGATGATTCCCTGATTCTGCTTGGACTTCGTGAGAGCCAGGCAGAGCGAATGGAACAAGAACGAATGACTGTTCGAACGTGTGAGAACAGTCAGTGATCTTGTGACGAGTGATGGCGTGGCGGTGTGCGCTTCTTCTCACACGCCGCCACGATGACCTGGCGCTCGTTTGCTAGCTCTCGCGCTTCCTCGCGCCCCATGGGCTTCGCACCCACCCTCCTCTCCCTTTTGTTTAGGACTTATTTGCACTCTGTACTCCTGGTGTATAAGCAGACACTGTAGTAGTGCCGATGGGTTCTTCCTCGGCAACCCGTCGGCACTGCGCCCAGAGCTCATCGCGTTGCTTCTTCCCCAGAAGTTAGCGGTGTCTGCTTTACTGATGATTCCCTGATTCTGCTTGGACTTCGTGAGAGCCAGGCAGAGCGAATGGAACAAGATGCCCGTGTACAAGCACAACGACTTGCTGAAGCCTTGACGTTTGGAGCACGACTGAAGACGAGGTTTGTGGCCTTCGCTTGAGGTAAGGTTGGCGACGGCAGTGGAATGCGAGGGTTAGGGATCAGGAGGGATTTCGCAGCGGAGAGCTTGAAGCCAGTACGAGGGCAAGAGCTTGAAGGATACCGACGGGGGAAAGGGATGAGGGTCGGGGGCTGGGTCGAGGGCAGGGGATAGTCGGTGGGGTTACTCCGGAGGCTTGTTAAGCCCGTCTGTGTTGGGGCGGGACGGGCAGGAAGTGCGTGGGGGGAGCGAAAGAACAACCAGCGTGACGTCCGTTACCGCTTGACTCTTCCATCAAGCACGCCATCGCACGTGCTGATGCGGGACTTGGCGATTTCCTCGACGTTCTTGAAGTCTTCGCCGCGTATGTACTATTGAGTAACCACCGCGGGGACAGGCTTTCGAATGGCAACGATGGAGGAAGAATGGACTGGGGACGGCACTGGGGACGGCACCTGTTATGACTTGCCAGAGTGTAAGTTTGCCCTTCAGCGTGAGTCTCCGCGTCGCAGCGCCCGTTTGGCCCGTGTATGATGGCGTTGTGCTTGCTATTCGCTACATCAACAACATTTGAAGCTATGGGGAAAGTCCTTTGAAAGTCCTTTTAGGTCCTTTTCGAAGTCCTAAGTACCGGAAGTACTTGCAAAAGTACTTTGCTCAGGATCAGAAGTTCCAAAAGTCCCAAAAGTCCCCGTGAAAGGTTTTGTCATTCTCCTGATGCGGCGAAGGGCGACGTACAACAGATTCAGACTCAAAAGTAGCAGCCGCACACCGGTAGCAAGACGTCGGATTGCTGAGCAAAAGTGATAGGGCTTATTACATGCAAGCGAGTCGAAGTAGCAGTGAGCAGATTGTGAATACCGACGAAGATGAGCTCGAGAACAACGGACATTGCGTTCAGAGACCGGCTCTGGAGAAGCAACAGGGCGAAAAGACGGTGCAGAAGGGGATATCTTGAGCGGCAATGAGCAATTGAGGCAGGGTGGCTACGAGCGACGCACAGCAGATTCAGATGCATTGGATGTAGAAGTCGGAGCTCCAACCACAATGGTGGAAGATGCAGAAGCAGAGCTCAAACGCCGCGCGCCGACGAAGAAGATTTCTGCAAAGGACAGTCAGCGACGGGGCGACTCGAGGGAGATGACGATTCGGAGGAGTGCACGTTGCTAGTGTGTCCGTCCGAGGAATGCTGACGATGCGCTCCGTGTAGCTCTACTATGTCGACGAATAGAAAGCCAAGCACCAGGGTACGCTCGCTTGCCACGATTACTTCCCAGTACACGTCTTGCCTTTGCAGCCCACGAGAAGCACGAGGAGGTAGTCACGGAGCACGGGTGGTAGTTTCGGAGGGAATACAGACGGAGCGAACTCAACGAAAGGGAGATGCAAACCGAATGCGGCGTGTACGGTCGGTGAATTTGACAGCTTCTGTGAAAAAGTGCGTCTCGATCTTGGAATCGCGCGAGGAACGTTCGAGAAGGGTGATTCGGCGAGCCGAAACGGTCAAGGAGAGCGGCGGAATCGTTCGTCCGTTGCGCGACGAGCGGCATGGTGGGAGGAGGAAACGACCGGCCACGTCATCGGCCAAATACGGATTGATTGACGGCTGACTAACCCGAGCGCTTCGTGCTTCAGACCACAGCGTCCCGTTTTTGCAAGCACCGTGCGTTGCATATGCCCTTCCATTCGACCCACATTCGAGCCCTTCGAGTCATCCGTCGGAATGCACACCTGTGACTGCCAGTGTATGTGTGGCCAGTGGACGCAAGAGTGGAAGCTTGCTACGCGAGACCCCGTCAACAGCCGTCGGCCAGAAATGGATCTCCCCGCTGGTCACACCCGCCCCCGACGTCAAGGGCACCGCCGACTGGGCCTCCGCCGTCGCTCGGGCCCGCAAGTTCGTCGCGCAGCTGACGATTGAGGAAGAGGTCAATGTGACGACTGGGGTGGATATCTTTGGCCGCTGGGTCGGCAATACTGGGGTGTGTTCTACATTTTTCGTTCCCGCTCGCTGCCGTACTAACGAGATCTTCCAAGACGATCCCGCGTCTCAACTGGCCTGGTCTTTGCATGGAAGACTCCCCTCTCGGCGTTCGTTTCGCGGACTTTGCGTCTGCGTTCCCGGCGGGCATTAATGCGGCGGCGACTTGGGATGTCGATTTGATCAAGTGCGTTCTTCCTTCCATCATTCATTCATATCGACCGACGCTCATATCACATCTGTAGAGCGCGCGGTGTTGCGATGGGCCAGGAAGGAAGGAAGGAAGGAATTACACGGCACGGTCCCGCTCCGGAACGCCGGTTTCCAGGAAGTATCCCGGTGTACACGCACTAGCTGCTAATAACTAGATACACCATCGTCCCTGGGCCTCTCTATCCCCTTCTAGCCGAGCTCACGGTACAGGAATCTGCCCGCGGTAGAACTAGCCGAAAACTAGAGAAACAAAGTCAGCACCAAAACAGGGAGAGCCGGTCATGTCAGCTGAGTGAGTGAGTCCTCTGGACACCAGAAAATTGCTTGTGATGCCATTAGGGACGTTACCGGCAAGCTCGATACATTCTGTGTCATGGTTATGAGAATGCACATCTCAGGAAGGACTCAAGTGACAATGGACGTCTTGGACACCTGGTTTGGAGCATATGAGATGACTATTGGAGAGCTTGAGCTCCGAATTGGAACTCTATGCAAGTAGAACACTCTTGAGTTCTTGTTTTGCGTGAGCAGCTTCAAGATTGGAATCCAAATAGCCGGCAGTGCGTGCCATCTTGCATTGAGAGCAAGAAAGCCAGAGTAGTTTGGATGGGGTAGCCTTCAAGATCTTGTTTGTCGAACAAGACGGAGAAGCATGTGAGCCCATGATGATTCAGCGTCATGATGGCATCAATCAAAAGACGAGCCCGTGAGGTCGCACTCGGCGATGAGGAGGAGCAATGGACGGTGGGATACAGTGCAGCGTCAGGCAGCCAGTAGAGAAGCTTTCAGTGGTGCCATATACCAGGTTTCAAGTGTTTTCATTGACATTTGAGCTGGATGCAGCCGACTCAATCTCGCTCATGGCGGAAAAAAAAGAGCATATTGGCCAAATATTGGCGGCGGGCTTTCCTATCGCACTTCTCAAGACCTGAAGCTGCCCTCTGTGCATTGGGCACAGTTGAAGGGTTCACAGCTGCGGCTTGGTGGATGGAATGGATTGGAAGGAAGGAAGGCAGTGGAGTATTATAGCACTTCTCGAGACCTGGGAAGCTGCCCTCTGCGCATTGGGGCACAGTTGAAGGGTTCACAGCTCTGGCTCGGTGCATTGGAATGGTATGGAGTGGGACGATGAAATTCGACATGGTGGTCGGGATCAAGCACATCTCAAGAACACCGTGGCAAGGGCGTCAATGCGGCGCTTGGACCAATGACTAACATGGGTCCGTGGGCTTCCTTCGTCTTCTTCCTTCTTCTTCCATCTTTGATACCTTCCCGACAGGCCGACAAGCCGCCGCTGGACGTCAATGGGAAGGCTTCGGCTCGGACCCGTTCCTCGCTGGTGTCGCTACCGCAGCGACCGTCGAGGGTATCCAGAGCGTCGGTGTCATCGCGACTGTGAAGCATTTGTGCGTGTTGTTGTGGGATCGTCCATTGAGCTGGGCTGACGTCTTTTCCTTGTAGCATCGCCAACGAACAAGAACACTTCCGTGGCGGCTCGGAGGGATTCCCCATCTACTCGTCCAACCTCGACGATAAGACTCTGCACGAGGTGTATCTCTGGCCATTCGCCGAGGCGGTCAAGGCAGGCGTCGGCAGTGTCATGTACGTCCCGCGTCCCTGCTCGTTTTCCTTCGTCTTCTGACCTCGTCGTGAAGGTGCTCGTACAATCTCATCAACCAAACACGCAAGCATGCCAAAACTCCAAGCTCATGAACGGCGTCCTCAAGGAAGAGCTCGGCTTCCAGGGCTTCGTCATGTCGGACTGGGCGGCGATGATCAATGGCGTGCAGCCTGCGCTCGCGGGTCTGGACATGAACATGCCTGGCTTCATCGGATATGTGCGTCGTTTGCTTCAATCCTAACCCATTCAAGGCTAACTGCGTCGCGTAGGGAATCGGCGACCAAAACTCCGGCAATCCCTCGATTGCGACCAACTCGTGGTGGGGCGCCCAGCTGATTACGATGGTCAACAACGGAAGCGTTCCCGAATCGCGGGTGGACGATATGGTGCGTTGATTTTCTTCTGATCTTCTGAGGGGGCGTTCTGACCTCGGACGTAGGTAACGCGTATCATCGCGACGTGGTACAAGCTCGGCCAGGACAAGAACTACCCCGAAGTCAGCTTCTCGCAGCTCACGCAGAACACCTTCCTCAACGGCCAGCTCGTGAACA
>JARIHP010000324.1:0-22338 GCA_029282125.1 Mycena amicta | reverse complement strand
TGTTGCGTTTGGCCATGTCCGTCTCATTCTCTGCCAAAGGCTCGGGTTCAGGCTCGTCGTATATCTCCGGAGGCATCTTCCCAAGACGCTTCCCAGAGTTCCATACTTCCAGCACAACATCAAATATCCGCCGGTTTATCCGCCACGGAGTGCTTCCGAGAACATCGAGGCCTTGGAAGATAAGCTCGACGTGTCCATTTTCCGCCGCGTACTTGAGATATGACCGCTGCTCGACAGAGTCTTTGAACCGCATGGCATTGTCTGTGGTGGAAGTGTAAGAGTAGGTAGCGACGAACAGCCAGCCGAAAACGCACTCTTCGAGTTCAAGTAGCCTCCAACGTTAAAGTCTATCCACGGCTTGGGCCGTACAAGCATCGGCAGATGTCGAGGATGTAGTGGCATCGGGTCTTTTGCAAGACGTTCTGCAACTACGGGGTTGAGACGCAGAACGCCGAGTTTTTGTCCGCGTTGATACTCGTAGCTTTGGTACAACGCAGGCTGGTCTTCGTAGCTGAATTTTCGCTTGAGTACAGGTATAGACTCGAGAAAAGAAAAAAAAAAAAAACTCACACAAATTGGCCCGTCGTCTTGCTTTTTGCTGTTCGAGTGACCTGAGCCACGTCCATCAAACATTCCACAAGGACCGAGCCAACTTGACTACGAATAGTCTGCGTCCAGGGCGCGGACCAACCTTCGTTGTCGAGCGTGAACTTTGCCGCCAGGACTCGCCGCTCGTGCAGATGTTTATAGCCCATATTCGTAAAGTAATTGAGCGGGGCATTTGAACTCGGGACATCGATGCGGTTCAGTCGACAGATGCCGGCTTTGTACTCGTTCTCGACAGCCTTGCCGACGCTGATAAGCGCACGAGCAGTCTTCATGCCTTCGGCAATGCCCCCGGTGCCTTGAAGGCGCATGAGTTCGATGATGGTGATGAGACTGAGCCTGTCGGGCTTGACGGTGGAGAGGTATGGGGAGATGAGGGAGATTTTCGAGGTGCTGAGCTTGGCAGTCATGGGCATCAAGGACTCTGCTGCTGCGATTTCCTTGATCTCCTTCTCAAGGCGCGCCTGGGGCATGATAAGTTAGCAGAGAGGAAAGTGGTTTCGAATAAACGGACCGTGAGGAGCAGATGCCATTGCCACATCCACCGTTGGAGATCGGGTTGGCGCAAGACGTTGCCCTGGAGGTTGAAACGGTCAAAGACCTCGTGTTGGCGGGCGAGCGCTCCTTTGCCGCCTCGAATTACACCATCTTCGAGTAGTTTTTGGCGCGCAGTCCATGTCGGTGGGATGACACGAACGGGCCAGCGCGGTACTCCGTGAGGTGTTTGCGGAGGGTGAGGAGGTTGAAGGGAATGGACTTGTCCGAGTCTTTGACGACGGGGACGGGCCTCGGGGACGACGTCCTGCTCGACCTCGGTCCCGGCAAGCGCATGTGCCTCGGCCAGCTCGCCGACGACGGAGGGGAGGTTGAGGTCGATCGCCGACTTTGACAAGAGCGCGACGAGCTCTGGCGGCCTCGTCCTCGTCAGGTCAAGACGCGATCGGACACAACCTGGAGCACGGACACGTCGTGGCGGACGATTTCTCCAAGGAGGGAAGTGGTGGAGCGCGGGGAATGGTCAGGGAAGCGGTGAACGGCGAGCAACGCGATGGCGTATGCAGAAGTCGACGGTTCAACGGCGGCATCGTACAGCTCCCACAGCGACTCGACCCAGTTACTCGGCTTCGCTTTGGGTTTGGGAGGCCATTTTGAGGTACGCCTCGAGCATTGCGTTTACGACGCGGTTGTCGATGCTGCCGCTCTGGTGGGCTCGAAGACGGTCGAAGATGGATTTTGCGCGCGGGACGTCGTAGAGGTTGTGGAGACAGGCATCCATGATTGCCATCATCTCCTGGGTTGCAGGGTCGCTGTACCAAAAGTCGTTCTGGACCGAGTGGAAGTTGTGTGGGAGGGGAGTGGGCAGGACGGCGAGCGGTGTTTGGCGCTCAAGAAATGTCTGCAGGTCGTTGCGACGCATGGCCATCGCCGCCGCTGCATATGATCTCGACGAAGGCCCGCGTCCGCGAGTACCAGCAGCGCGTCGACAGGCGCGAGTTAGCATCGAAAACAAATCGAAAAAATTTGGATCGAGCCGTGTCACGGTCACGCGTCACTGCACCATTAAATTTACACTAGGATTTTGCTACATTCTGGTATGCGGGGGCTGGCGTATTGCCGATACTCTGGCTGGAACAGACGGGAATGCTCTTGCAGCATCCACCCAAGCAACTCATTCACATAGTCTCGAACGATATCCGTCGACTCCGAGTCCAGGGAGGACTGTCCAATCATCGTCGGCATTGTAACTAGCAGCCCAGCTCAGCAATACGCAGACGAGTCCCGAGGGAAACTCACCGAGCATCCGTAGAAGATGTTCTGCACCGTAGATTTGGCTCATCTCCGAGGCCTGCTTGACGTGTTGTCCTGTGATGAACTGGATACGAACGTCCGCGAATTGTAGGCGTTCTTCGCGATATAAAAGGCAGTTTCCCAGTGCTTTATCGAAATAGGTTTTCAGCCCCGCGACGACAGCAGAGGCAAGTGCGCCAGGATCTTTGAGACTGCATAGCTGTTTAAATGGAAAGCTTCCTGTTTGAACGGCAGGACATACTGTTGCGGAGGCGCGGTCGTCAGGTATTGTTCGAATTCTTCGAGAATCGCTTCCACCGTCGGCGAACGAGGTAGAGTAACAAGCTGAATTGGTGAGGAGCAGGAATGTACGAACAATGTGAGACTCACCAATGCATTCTTCGTTACCGCTTCCCAGTCGTCTACCCAGCTTGGCCTTCATCTGCTCTGGGATGCTGAGGCGCATTTCGGGCTTCTTGGTCCCCTCCACCTGGACAAGATAAGCAGCCATGAAATGAGATTCGGAACGGCATGTACGCACTTCATCGCGACCTCGTTTGGTCCCGCGGGTGCCGAGGTCCTTTCGCATGCCCGAGCGTGTTCCAGTGCTGGCATGTGCGCTGGTTCCAGCGCCCGAGCCACTGCTACGCCGGAGCTCAATGCATTTGCCTTTGTCTGTGCGCGCTCCTTGCTGGTTTGTTGTTGCTTGAGCTCCTTCTGCTTTATGCGGTTGACCCTCGTTGTCTTTGAGGAGCCGTTCTGCGGGGACCCATTCGTCCCACCTAGATGAGTTTGGATTGAGCGAGACACCAGTGTGTGGGCTGCGCACGTAGTCTTCCAGCCTTTATAGTGGACAAAGTACTGTGCGCCAGGTTTTCCTGTGACTGGATCTGGTTTTCGGGGTCGCCTTCCTGGACCTTGAGGACCTTTGCGACGTAGATGAGGGGTCCATGGAAGCAAAGGACGCTTTCCCCAGTCGAGTACTCTGCCATGATGTGCACGTGCCTTTGAATGTTTCTTGTGTCCCGATTCCGACCCCGGCTCCCTTTGCGTCTACCTCGCCCATACGCAACTGCTCCTACAATGTCCCATATTTCCTCGCCATACTCTACCTGGTGCTTATCTTGTCGCAGTGACCCCGACATTCAGCGTCTACTGCAATTGGAGAAGCAAAAGTGCGCTTTCGTGTCCCCTTCTTCGCGTCATTGCCTCACCAGTAGTCCAGACACACGGACCCTGCAGTCATTAGGCACGCCCACCTGCTTTTTTCTACGCGAACCACCGTCTTATTGGTCCTATTCCAGTGAAGTGGATGCGATCCTCAATGCACCCGACATTCCCGAGTCGGATGCGCTCGAGTCGGTCATGCTCTCTGGACTACCGCTCGGCCCTGACTTGTCCTTCAGTGAACTCGACTTGGAACTCGATTCTCAGCCTCGCCGCGCCTCTATACTGACGCCGGAAAAGTATGCTCAACCAGTTACATTGCTACGGTCTCCAATTATTTGCAGAATTGCGACCACCTCTAATGAACTCTTCGGGGTTCAGTATGTTTATTTCTTTCATACGCGCAGCTCTCTTATATAATGTCAGAGCACGGACAACCCTGCAAACACTCCCCAATGGCTTCCCCACTTCCAAACTGCCTCTGCGCGGAGCGCTGCCAGAAGAGTTCTCTGAAATAGAATACGCAGCGACGGTTGTACACGGCCGCAGTATCCACCGACCCTTCCGACACCCACGCACCCATGGCGTTCCCGTTGCTCAGATCCAATTCCGCTCGCACGATATCCTCAACATGGGCCTCTTTGTGCACTTTGCGACCCATGCCGCCTACTCGCTTGGCATTCCCTGCTCCCGCATGTACTCCCTCCCGACCCAGCGCACAATGTGGACCGTCATCCGTGGGCCGTTTGCCGCCAAGAAGTCGCAGGAGAACTTTGAAAGGAAGGTCCATCGGCGGGGCATCAAAGCATTCGATGCGGACCCGGTCGTCATCGACTTGTGGTTTAGGTATCTACGGAAGCATGCAATGGGTGGGGTGGGCATACGCTGTGTCAAGTGGGAGCGGAAGCCGCTGGGTGTTGGTCAGGGCATGGAGCGGGAGGTTGTCGACAAACTGCATCGGCAGAAACAGTTGACGACAAAGACCAGGATAAAGGACTTGGGAGACAAGATCGTAGAGCGAGAGATGAAGCCTGTAGAGTAGTAGTAAAATTTGGCGTATGTCACATTCCGTGACCGTGACAAGTTTGCTCATGTCTGCCCACGACAACGACCCATTCTACCTCAGGTGCGGTGGATTCGTGTACTTAGACCTTGACTAACGCTTTCGCAGATACTAGTAAGGCAGAACTATTGCACAGAACCCACAGGCTGACGCGCATACAGCACTGGCCATTCAGGCAAGCATGGCCACGAGTTTCTCGAGTTTGAGTATTCGCATGGTCGTCTCCGATACGCCAACAACTCCAACTACCGTAACGACAGTCTCATCCGCAAAGAGAGTGCGTTTGCTCCCGTCGACTCATGACGGACTAAAAAAAAATCATCATAGTGTGGGTCGGGCCTTTGGTGGTCAAGGAGCTAAAGCGCATCGTCGAGTCGAGTGAGATTGTCAAGGAGGACGACACCAACTGGCCGAAAAAGAACATCGTCGGCAAGCAGGAGCTGGAGATACGTGTGGGGAGCGACCATATCGCGTTCGAGGTTCGGCGCATTCCAAGCCTGAGACCCCGTCGCGCTTCTGACCTTTTCTCCGCAGACCGCGAAGATCGGTTCGCTAGTCGATATTCAGGATAGCGAAGACCCGGAGGGCCTCCGGGTGTTCTATTACCTTGTCCAGGACCTCAAGGTACATGGCCCTCATTTTTCATCTTCGCGGGAAAGAGCTCATTCCGTCGGTAGTTGCCTTATCTTCTCGCTCATCTCCCTGCACTTCAAGATCAAACCCATATAAAGTGCGAACCAGGGTGGCGAAAAAAAGAAGCTTTGGCGGTCTCTTGTGTTGGTACCGGTGCGGGCGACGGATTTTTCGGATTCACAGACGTCGGTGTGTCTGTGCTGATGCGATGTATGGGCATCTTCTTCTCACAAACGCATTTAACTAATCTCGTGTAGAGTCCCGTCGTTCTCATCCACCCACATCAAGAAAGCGTTCGAGTTTCCCATATGGTGAGCCGCCTGCTTTTTGTCTTTGTAACTGTTTACTGACTTGGGTTTCTAGTTTTTTGTTTGTCTGTCTACAAGATTTGAATCGATTTGTACATCCATCCTCGTGAACATCCGTTACCGTGGATCTGCGAATCAGAAGCGGCGTAAATCTTCCATGCGTACGGAGTGTTGCTTCCTGAATGTCGGATCTCCTTGCTCGAACAATCAACGCCCGAAATTATATTCCCGGTACTGCTATTGCGGGAAGTGCTGGCTAGTTCACTCTGGTCTTTCGGCGGGGTGAGTCTTCGGTACCGCCTCCAACTTGCCAACAACATCATCCTATTGATTAACGGCGTTGGCTAGTTTTAGGGGCTCCGCACGGTCATGGCAACCGACCGAAGTCAGTGGTTCGAATCCGATGGTCTTTATATATGGGACGCGCGGGCGCCGAGCAGGATTCGTTCATCTCCCTTCCCCCGGCTGGTCCTCTCATTCTTCCACATATAAAGACGGCGACGAGCGACCTGAAGATTCATCAACGACATTGACATTTCTGCGCTCATGGCAACTGATTACTCTGGCGTTGTCGCTGCGCCTACGCCGTTCCTGGACTTGGGCAGACCTTTAAATGTCCGTCCGCCTCCGCGATCCCTATCACTACCCAAGAATTCATCTACATCCACCACATCTGCGACTTCTACCACGGACGATTACATGGCCGCACAGACGTCTATGGGCACATTACCACCACCACCGCCGTCGCCGTCGCCCTCTGCGCCGAGTTTTATGCAGGAGATCGACGTGTGGATAGATAACATGAGCCATCTCGTCAGCCGGCTGGAGGAGCAGCAACCGAAGACGAGAGTTTGGGCTACAACCAGCTGCGAACAAGCCAGAGGGTTTGAAGGCAACCGATGGACCTATAGGTGCGTTTCCACTTAGATCTGGATGAGTGCTAACGGGGGGTGGATAGGTCCCCGACGAATGGCGACGGCGAACCAGAGAACAAAATGACCCAGTTCGCAGGCCGAACCAAATGTAACCGCTGTAACTATCGATGTAGAGTTGTGTAGAGTAAATGTATCTGTGTGGAAGCTTCTGGGGCCGGCCGGGGCAAGACCCAGACGGGCAATGTCATGGCGGTGACTGGCAAGTCAGCATCGCCCGCTCCGCTTTCGGAATGCGCAGTCACCATGCATAATTAGGGCTCCAGTCCAAAGCTTTTTGCCACTCCTCTTTGCTCCTCTCGCCACCCTCAGGCGTCTCTCCACTCTCTCCGTGTCGGAATACCGCCTCAGTTGAACCACCCCCAACAAACTACTATACTCCCATGGCGGACAAGAAGGCAAGCTGCTCGCCCGAAACCATGCACGAACAACTTCTGACTGAATGCCTCCAGGCAATGTCCCGCGCTCTCGGCGCTGCGTTCCTGAACCATCAAGTCGAGCAGTTGGAAAAGTCGGCTGCCTCGCGGAACTGGCGTAGCGCGTCCCCAAAACCCCCAGGCGTTCTCGAAGCGTGCTGGCCAGCAGTCGGGAACGGCGACTACGACTGCCACCGTCTCCAAGCCCACCCCGCGCAAGAAGAATGCGGGTGTGTTGACCCTGCCCAAGACAAATGTAGCTCCCGCTGTAGCCCGTCGGTCGCTCGAGGAGGACAAGGATGCGGACATCGTGGTTGTCGATGCGAGTGTGCTCGTGCATGCTCTCCATCAAGTCAAACGTTGGTGCCGCGACGGTCGTGCAGAGGTCGTCATCGTGCCACTCGAAGGTACGCAACTACAAATGTTATATCTCGTTTTGACCCACAGACAACAGCGCTCAACACCCTGGATCTGCTCAAGAAAGGAACATCTCCAATTGCCCAACGTGCACGGGCCGCCTCCCGCATCCTCGAAGCCCAAGTCGGCTCCAACCCTCGTATTCGGGTCCAGCAAGACGCTGCATTCGTTCCCTGGGACAAGATTACCTTGCCATCGCCCCGTAGCTCTACCGACGGCACTGCGAAGACCCCCGACCCCGACAAAGAAAGTGCTCAAGAATGGGTGCGCCGCACTATCTGTTGCGCGCGCTGGGAGTTGGACGAGGCCTCGGCCACTTCTCGGGTTGTGCGTCTTGCGGTTCTGGCACCTGATGCGAATGCTCCGATTATCGCCACTGCCGACCCTGTTATCAGCAAACACGAACCCCGTGCGGCTGGTGCGCTCGTCTCGCATTGGGCTGCCCGTGCTGGTATCGCCACCCTCCCCGTCGCACCGTCTGTTCCCAACATCAATAATGCCAACAACACCAATGGGTCGATGGCCAATAATGGCGCAGCGGCCGATGTGCGTCGCCCTCGTTCGGGAACACAGACCAAGCGCCGACCTGGCAGCGATGGTGGTGGAAACGGCGCGAAAGGCGGAGGCAGCCTCGTCGAGCGGCCTGCTGCAGCCATTGCCCTCGAGGGCATCGCTGGCGGCAGTCCGGGCGTCATACGAGTCCTCGCCCGCGGCGAACGTCTCGATGCGGGCCCGTAATGAAACTGGCCACATACCTGATACGCGTATTCGCTCACTCTAGGAGTTTCTTCTCGAAGCGCTTTGCTTTACAGAACGCTGTCTGCTAGCATCAACTCTCGAGTTCTGCTACGGCTACTGAACAGTAGTGGGCTCTGTCCTCGGGACAACTACCATAGACTTCACCTCAGTCGGTACCGGTGGCCGGCTTGTTGCTTTTCTCGCCACGGAATGGCAATGGCTGGGATTTCTAGGTACATATCACAGATTTGCGTCTGCGGATGGAAATCTGGTCCGTGAATGACTATACTTCCTCTCTTCCCTTCCCTTTACACACGTCTCCTCTCCCTCCCCTCCCTTATTACCCGCTCTCCTCTGATCGTGCCCTCTATTTATTCGGCTGGCTTCTCGTCAGTCTACCCCCATGTATTCCTTTTGTCTACCTAAATATTAGCGCGCTTGCTTGCCACAGAACGATCGCAGACTCGGAATGTTTCGTCATTTCCGCCCCTCAACGGAAACCTCCACAACGAAACCCCCCACCATCGTCTTTGCCAAAGGAATCGCAGATATTGGCATAGCCAGCGATAAGGCTCTTGCGGGGATTACCGGATTGGTGGGAATTCGTTCTGGGAATTCGAAGCCGGTCAGTTTCAACTTGAACTTACATGACCGACGCGTCTGTCGCCCCGGGATTCAACCATTCCATCGCCTGCTTGGCCGGCCCCGTCGCACTCCCGATTTGTATGTCTTCGAACTCAGGATTGCGCTCGTCTTCTGAACTTCACAAGTTGCGATGACCTCCACTCTCTCCCTACTGACGTGCTCTGGCACTTGTCAACGCCTTATTTTCGTTGGCGCTGTATGTTGTGAAGTTTCGCCTTTAAATGCAGATGTACTCATCGTTGTGAGGAACGTTTGTCGGCTGTGCTCCCAAATCAGCTTGCCGCTGCCAGTGCATGATGCCGAACGGTGGCGCGCTCTACAGCTCTCCCTCCAAGCATCTGCTTCTTCCAACACACCATGGAGAAGCAAGGGGTCGTGCCTGTTGTAGACACTCCAGGCAGGTTCATTTCCGGCAAGATATGCAGTTCTCATCTAACTAAGTGCCGTAGGTGATGAGCCTTGCGCTCAAATTTGGTCCGTCTACATCTCAGAAGCAGAGAAATATGACAAAGCGCTTGTCGACGGCTGGATTACGAGCATGTCGGGCCTTCTAATATTCGTATGCACTTTCTTTAATTTGCCAAAAAAGGTTTAAACCCCTCACAGGCTGGTTTATTCTCTGCAATCTTGACCGCGTTCATCGTCGAGAGCTACAAGCTTCTTGACCGGACCCCGGACCCACTCGTGCAGCTTACGATATTCGCATTGCAAAACCCAGGGATCCCATTCGACCTTGCCGCGTTCAATCATCCGCCCTCTATTCCTGGTCCTCCGCCCACCGCCGCAGTCGTCTGTAACGTTCTGTGGTTCATCGCTCTGGGCCTCAGTCTTGCAAGCGCACTCACCGCGACACTGGTGGATCAATGGGCCCGCGAGTTCTTGCAACATACTGAAATGCTGCCTTCCCCCGTCAAGCGAGCGCGGATATTCGCCTACTTGTACTATGGACTACAGCGATTCAGGATGCACGCTATAGTGGGCCTGATTCCACTTCTTCTCCATCTGTCACTCCTCTTCTTCTTTGGGGGCCTAGTCGCGTTCCTGCTGCTGGTCAGCAATCTCGTGGCATTCGTCGCTGCGGCATTGCTTGCTGTCGTGGCGCTTATATACGGTGCCATGACGCTTCTCCCACTTCTTCAATTTGACTGCCCGTACAAGACGCCACTATCGAATATCTTATGGAGCGCTAGAAGATATCTCCTCCGCTTACTCGATCAGCATCGGCTAATTCCCAAAAACTCAGATTCACCGCAATTGCATTCAATGGTCGACGCCATGATAAATAGAGCAACGGTACGCTCGGACCCTCGGGAGGAGCGCGACAAGCGGGCCCTGGCGTGGACGATGAAGTCTCTGGCCGACGACGACGAGCTGGAGCCTTTTGTTGAAGGAATTCCGAACGCAATCTGGGGGTCAACCGCCGGACGTCGTCGTAAATACGACAACTTGATAATCGGACTGTTGAAGGATCCTCAAGTCCAGCTCGGCTCGCGGATTGAGCATCTCATGCTGAGCTGCGATAGCGGACTACTCGAGGCCAATGTGAAGATGCGTCGCCAGGTGTCGTGTTTGAAGGCGATCTGGTGTCTGGGTATGATGGCGGAGATGGGGGAGCAAGACATGGAGGGGGACAATTCTATGGTGGAGAGAAGGCGATTTTGGAATAGGCGGGGCAACTCAGTGGAGCTTGTGGACGTGGAATCGGCTCACAAGTCGATCCCAGAACTCCAACCTTGGGAGAAACCGCGACTACCAACGATGGAGCAGCCTCTGTCCTCCTTCCAGGGCCTGCGCTTCCTACCCGAACCCTCAGCGGCCACTGCTCAATATCTGCTCTCAATAACCGCCTTGGCCCAATGGAACGACCTCTGCGCGCTGAACGGACATGTCGAAAAGGTATCGGAGCTCCTCAAGCCCAGAGCTGGGGCTGACGCGCCGAATAACTACTACTACTGCAAAAGGTCGTTGGAGGCCCTGCTCACGGCACACCGAACGTACATCTGGCGTCACGTCATTCCGACTGGACTCGATGGGGAGCAGAATCTCGAGATGCTCGTGAAAGCGCCACCGCCGGTAGATATTGCAGACTGGATGATTCAAGTGGGACGAATCATTCAACAGATGCCGCTTTCGTGGAACAAAGTCCAATACCGCATCTTGCACTCGTTCCTCCGAGCCTCTGCTGCAGCAGACAAGATGCCCTACGAATTCGAACTCACTTGCCAAACAATCCGACCATCCGCGCCGAATACATTTGATAACGATATGGTTGGAAACGTCCTCACGACGTTCTCGGACAATGTTCAAAAGGCGACGAAACGCCCCACCAGTCCCGACGTTACACACGTTGATACGGTTCTTGGAATTCTTCTTCCTTGGTTCGACCAGAACAAGGACCTCGATCTGCATGTCGTGCAGCGTATCACTGACTCGGTTATCGAGTACATCAATAACCGGGAGCAGGACGACGCCATCGAGCGCGTTCTGCGAGACTGCGATATAACTCGGATTTGGGAGCATATTACCGACCGGCTAGTGACGGGACGCGCTGAATGGCTTAGCGATGTGAGCAAGGCGATGTGGAAGCTGACGATGCTCTTCCCTGGGCCGTCGGCGCCAGATTCGCGCCTTCAAACTTGGCCGCGCTTCGATGCTGGGACTCTTTCGGTTATCCCAGTCGCACCCTATGCTGTTTCTGTCATCGCCTTGCTACGCACGCACATTCTAAACGCATACGAGGCGAACTATGCCCCGCAGGACTCCGAAGTGAAGACGAGTTTGCATCAGTTGAAGGACCAGCTGGTCTCGCATGTGAAGGTCAACGCGTCGCAGGAGCTAAAGAGGGCGCTATACGACGTGAAAGATGGTTGGGCGCTGATGACCGCCGTGTACGGAGTGCTCGTACCTTTGCCATTGAAAGGACTTCCGCTGGAGCCAATGCCGGTTCTTGCCACTTCCTACACAATCGAAAGACCAGGCGCTTACGAAAAATGGCGCGCAAATACTATGGACGCTGTCGAAGAGGCCATTAAGCTCGGTGGTCGGCTCGAACGGCGGGTTGACCAGGCGCGGTTCGGAATCGCGATCGAATTCATGCAGTATTGTGCCGCCGTCCAAAGAGCGGATGATCTGCCATACCACGCCCTCGATACGTTTACGGACCATATTCTGCGTGGGCTATTTGTGCAGGACCCTCCCCATGTCGATAGTCAGCGGTCATTCGTGGAGGCGTTGCGTGGTTTAGCAGTGGCTGGGACGATGGAACACAGCGAGCTTGCACGGGCGGTTCTGGACTCATCGTTATTCGCTGGACGGGACGAGCTCAAGCTTCCGTGGCTGGACGATCTCGTCGCCCTCAGGGCTTCGCAAGACGTTTTCCACGATCATCTACCATTCTTTACCAAGAGCGGATTGGGGATACTGCGCAAGGTCGAGGATATTCTGGGATGGCTGGAGGCCAAGGCAAATTTGTTGGAAAATGGCTTTGCCGACCTTTTCCTGACAACGGCGCCGACGTCGCCGAGTAAGTTTACGGCGCTTCGACTTGGAAAGGCGCAAGACCCTGTACCGCCCGATAAACCTCCACTTGTAGACGCTTGGCCGCCGGCCGCCGGCCCGTCGAACTTGGGGAGAATGAGGATTTGAAGGTAACTTATTTTGTATTTCGCACTCTGTGCTTTCAAAAAGACACTGTTACTTTTGGTTTGTATTTAATTGTAGTATGTAGCTATTGCTTTGGATATACACTTCGTTGCAGTCGTGAAATTGCGTTAAACCCGTGGAATATCGTTGAACGAAGTCGAATTGAATAAGATAAGTTGGCGCCCGGGGACGCGCAAAACGATGCCGGTGCGATGCAGATTGGTGGTTTGGTTCTAAAGTCGATGTGAGCTGGCGATCTGAAAGACAGAGAAAACGTACAAAATGCAGGATGGATGGACTGCGCTTAAGCAATAACGCAGCTACCGCTGGACCCCGTGGAGCTGTCCTCATCGACAGGCGGGAGGTCGTCGTCGGTGCGGCAGACGACGCAGCTACCGCTCGAGCCTGAGCTGCTGTCGTCGTTGATGGGCGGGAGAGTGGGCTCCTCCGACTTGGTGGGCACGATGTAGGTGAAGGCGTCCATGAGTGCGTGCGTGTGGAGTGGATGGTCAAATGCGGAGGAGGGAGGTGTCGCTGGGCTGAGCTGGGTGAAGCTGGCTAACGATTGCCGTTTCTTGGATGGCCTTTTATACGTTGAAGCGTCAGGCACAGGGAAGATGGGCCGGATGACTCGTCGCACTGAGATGCATGAAACTGGGTGCGAGGCGATCGAGTTCGCTTGCTAAGAAAAGACGATGACGGAACAATAGGTTGTTACTGGGTTGTTAGCGAGAAATCAAGTTGTGGACGGCCACCAACAATAAGAGCCGCGGAAGCGCGTCCCATTTGGTAAACGGACACCCACAGAAGACAAAAAGCGATCGAGCCGGGCATATCACGGACATCCCACGCAGCAAAAAGTTGGTTCCGCTTGGAGGTTTGTTGAGCGCGAAAGGCAGCCTCAGAACAAGGAGAATTGAACAGAGCGCAGCAAAGAGTATTCGACAGCCGATAGAGACACTCGAGACATTTTTTGCGCCAAGTCCGCGTTGGGAAGTAACTTGTGGACCGACAATAACAATGATGCCATCAATTTCAAGTTCTCACATCCGTCACTAACTTTCTTTGACTCGTAAGTTCTTTCAGTTTCAGCGCCTTTGGATTCTTTGTGATGCCTTTGGGCTTTGAAAGATACTTGGCAGGATAAAAATGAAGAACAGTCGACGCCGCTCCCAATTCTCCCCGCGCGTCTGGACGCCCGCCACAACTCTTTCATTTTGAATCTTCGTCAAGTTTCGAAATCTAACTTACAAGCCATGGCAGGGCCATCATCAGCTGCCTCTCGTGTTACCGCCGAAATCCGATCTTTCCCGGACTATGGCTACCATCTTTCGAGCATCGAGAAAGGTCCGCCGCCTCAAATGCCGCTGAGCGCGTGGGAGACAAGCAAGATTGCAGACCATGCGTTTGCGGACAACAGTGCCCTCCGCGGCAATGAAATTGTAAGCCTTTGTTATTATCCGCGCAGAACAATTAACAGCGATCGCGTAGGTCCGCAACCTAACCCTGCAGAAGCACGATGTGCAGCGGGGAGTCGAGTACTTCCCGTTCCAGGCAAATTCGGACGACCTCATCCCATGCTACCCGAGATCCGGGAACTGCGAGCTGCCCCCGCGATACCCCAACCTTCGAGACACATTCGAGGCCCAGATATTTGGATGGGATCGAAGCGACCCTCCATATGCGGAATGGCTCGAGCTCCAGCGTCCGCCTAAGCAGGTGGATGTTTGGAGATTTCCCATTTGCGATGAACCAGAGACCGTCTGTCCGTTGGATGTGCTGCTTGACTCCAGCAAGGTGATCGACGAGCTGCTACAGCTCAAAAGCCGCGAGGAGAAACGGCGCGCGCGGCAATTTCAGCCGTACCCCACCTCTCCGAGTCATCCAAAACAGGACTCTGCCAGGCGGTCTCGAAGGAATCGTCGACGGCAATGCGTCGGGCCCAGTGATACCGTCGAGTCCTCTATTCCATCTTCCTCGTCTGGCTACAACGAAGACCTCAGCGTCGACGTCAATTCGGAAGACCACGATGCTCTCGACTACGATGGACTCCAGGATCAGGCCTCCCATCGCCCCGTTCGGGATCTTCACCTCCGACAAACGCGCCCCGCAGTGGACGAATGGCGTCACCCAGTTCATTTGGCCTTTCTGGAGGATTCTGATTCAGAGTATTGAGATAGTCGGGTATCGATATTCCGGGGTATAACGAAGCTTCTATAACGACGTGGCGGTCGTGGTCCGGGCTACGTGGCCCGTTTACGTCCCGTAGTTGAAGAGTCTCGCCCACTCCAACAAGACGAGTGCAAAATAACAATTATTCTGCGAATCCGTCATCACTTTGTCAGCGAAAAGCTTCCCCGTCTCTTGTAT
This sequence comes from Mycena amicta, assembly GCA_029282125.1. Classification (NCBI taxonomy): domain Eukaryota; kingdom Fungi; phylum Basidiomycota; class Agaricomycetes; order Agaricales; family Mycenaceae; genus Mycena; species Mycena amicta. Next base: position 7,613 of record JARIHP010000324.1, on the reverse strand, counting down.
TCGCCGTGCCTCATCCTCGTTTGCAATCGCCCATTCGATTTTTTGAACGAGATCGGAGAGGTCAGACTTGATTGGAATAAAATGCTCATAAGGGCGCAGCCAACCGATGAAGAATTCCTCATAGACGGTGGTCTGTTGCGTCATTAGCAGACGAAGAGAAGAGAAGCAGTCCTTGCCTTGAAGACCAGCGAGCCAGAGCGTAATAAGCCCAAGAATCTTCCAGAGAACGTATTCCCGTCTATGTCTAGCAGGTACTTGTAGCCCAGCACCTCCCTTCGCGGGGCTTTGGGACCAAAGACCGAGTACTCCTTGATGATGGGCGTAAACCGGCAGCCGTCTTCTACTTTGCAGTGCCCGTGGACGAAACTCGTCATCTTCACATCCATGAGGGAGGTGTTGTTTTGGGCCAGAGCAACGAGCCTGAACCGCGGAAAGAGGTGGTGGTTGGACGTGGTAGGGGTTGAGAGAATCCGACCACCGGTCGAGGCGCCGCGCCAGTCTACAAACGACATGAGTTGACGAATCTATGCAAAAAAAGGACATACAAAGTACAGATTTCTTGTCAGCCCATGGGATGTCGTTGGCACCAAGTTTGGGGCTCCATCGGGACATGCGGTAGTAGTACTGCAAACATCGTTGAAACTATAGAGCGACGTAACAGAGACTTGTACCTGTCCAGGAAACAATATGTCCGCAAAACATGGCGATCTAGGTTTCGTCATGCTCAGCAATGGCCAAAAGTCCGTCGTGAAATCGGCACTCGAGCTCGAAGCAAGAAAGGAAATCAGGTGGCTTTCATCCCGCACGAATCCGTCCCCAGTACTGAGGACGTCACAACCGCTCTGGTTTCTAAAGAACGGACCAGTGGGAGACGGGGAGATGTGGAAGGGCGTTAGGTCGCGATGCTCGGTCGCACGGCTCAGGGCTCCGGGTTGAAGCGTATTGAAGAGGACGCGCGGCTCGTCGCGCCCGTTGAGGAGGAACTCGAAGTCGGGCATGAGCGGTGCTATCTATAGAATTATCAGCTCAAGTTCTGCGAACAACCTTGTCAAGACCTTGAACAGGTGCTTTGGCATGTCTGCTGCGTACGTCGTGGCTCGGTACGGTGGTAGAACAAGCTTGCCGTCCTTGAACGCGATTGCGCCAAGCCCGTACGCTTCTTGACGCTTTGGCTTGAGATCTTTCGTCTCATTCAGAAACTAGGTCGCAAGAAATAGTCAGCCCGGAGGACACTTGCGACAAAAAAACACACAGACCAGCTCCCTGCCGCGTTCAACCATTTCCTTAAACCACCCAGGCTGCCGCAAAGCAACCTGGTAGTACGGTTCAAAGTCGCGGTATATCTGGTCGTAATCGTCGATTAAGCAGCTGTGGTTCTGCGCGAATGAAAACCACTGTGAGTAGTTTGGAGGTGGACTGCGCCGTGTTTTGAGGGTGTATCGCGCGACGGCTTCAGCCAGTGTGCGCGATTGGCGTGAGAGCAGGGAGTTAAGACGACGTTGTGCATATGCGCGAGCTGCGATAGAGGGTGGGTCAAAGTCGAGGGGAAGAGCAGGCGCTGGGGTCGGAATAACGCGCGCCAGTCGAGGTTTCGCAGGGAGAGAACGGGAGCCTGATAGTTTGAAGATGAGGAATGAGACTAGGAGGAAAGGGACAAGAAGGAGAACGCGTCGAAGGAGCCATGGCGTTAAGGACCGCATCAAGCAGCCTCAGGCTTGTGACGCCGACGTCACCGTGACGGTCACGGCGTGCTGGTTTCGTCTTGACCATGCTTGGGTTTCACCCCACAGCCTGAGGCATATTGAGTATGTCCTGGGGCTGAAGCTCTGAAGGACCCAATTGTCTGCGTTAACCCTCTGCCAGGACTTGACTCGGACCTCTGCACCATCTGCTCGGTTGTCACTTTTTAGTAGCCACAACATCTAGATCTAATCCAACTACGAGACTCGGAAGCGCATGGTCCAGCAGACCAACAACAACGTGGGGCCACTGAACTAGCCACTCTCTGGATGAAGGGTGAACTGCCAACACACTCCCCCCACTACTAGTAGTCTAGGCGGCGAACTTGCGTTGTTTACTGCCAGTCAGTGTTGTTGACTATCGCCGCAATTCTCCACGAACTACTACCAGTCTATGGCCTCAAATGGTTCAAAAAGGATGTTAAAGCGGAACTGAACCAGTCCGAGTTTCCCGATCCTTGGAAATTTCTCGCACCATGCGTTCGCCGCATCTCATGCGCTCTTAGTGGTATAAAAGCTGCTTTGCGCAGTCCAACAAAGTCATCAGTCTCACAGTGGAACCGCTCAGCACTTTGCAACCAAAATGCATTTCTCCTTCTTCACTGCTTTGGTCTTCGCCGGCGTCGTCCTTAACGCCGACGTTGTCAACGATAAACAAGCGCGTGCGGCGGCTCTGCCCTTGAAGCACACCCAGATTCTCGACAACAGAGGGCAGGTCCTCGACCTCGTCAACTCCGAGGCTGCAGAGCGCATCCCCGTGCAAGTCAAAGGAAGAAAAAGTGGTGTGCTCGCGCAGCAGGTCTGATTTCCTTCGTCGCTCCTTTCCGTTCACACAACTTACTCTTCTTACTTCTTCTTTAGTGGATTGTGCAGGGCGACGGGCCCCACTACACGGTGAAGAATATGGGGAGCAACACGTTCCTGTCTTACTCTACGGCGGACACCGGCTCCGCGTTGGCGGCGCAGGCTTGTGGTAGCCAGAACGCGTCCAGATGGCACATCACAGCCAGCCCTCGTGGCGTTGGATGGAAGTCAGTGGACACATCTCTCTCAGTAAACTCCACTGACGAGAAAAACATATAGCTTGATCGAGCCTGCCTCCGGGTACGCACTGAGCAGCTGGTCCCTCGCGCTCGTGTCCACCGATACGGCCCCGGTAACTTTATTTCTCTTCCGAAAAAAACACACACCCAATTTAGTTCCTCAGGTTACCCTCGAGCCTTTCAACCACCATCACGAGGAACAAATCTTTCAATTCGAGGAGGTCCAGAACTGTGAGTGGTGTTACGCGCGCGCATTCCTAGTCCTATTTTGACCTACTCGAACACCCTGTCACACCTCTGTCACGCCGATCGGACTCCGAGCACACTTCCAGCCAACCTTGGTCTCGCCACTACGACTCCTTTCCAAGCAATGGGTTTTTACGCGATGAAGGATTACTGAGCGTTTCCCTTTATCTTGTTATTCCTTTCACTATCGCTTCGGCCACCTCTCGGACACCGATGTGACTTACTAGTCACACATGTCACATTCCTATCGGCCTCCCTCGCACTCCAGTTCCATTCCTAACACCTACGGAACACTAACTCGAGTTGCACTCCATTCACCCACTTCACTTACGCCATCCTCTTGCACCCTTCATTCCAACTCCCGTTTTCACCTTGGATACTTATGTGACTTCATTGTCATGTTGCCTCGGAGCTCCTAACAACTCCGAGTCAAATCCGAGTTCCTTATGTTCTTGTTCCTTTTGATTCCTTACCGTTCTTACGATCTTGCTTTCATCTCCCAGAATCCGTTCAGCCACTATTGTGACTTTACTGGCTTCATTGACTCGGAGCTCCGAACAACTCCGAGTCTATTTCAAGTTACTTACCTTCTCTTGGTTTGTCTCATACGTCCTAGCGACTCCGAGACCATTCCAGATTACTTACTTCTGCTTATCCGTTCATCCGTTCATCCGTCCTTACTTCTTAGCTTCTTCAACTCCTTCGGAGTTCCTTGTCCTTGTTTTCTATGTCATTCTATGTTTGCTCTTGTTCTACTTATTTTTTTTTTTTTTTTTTTTTTTTTTTTTTTGTGGTGTGATAGCAGGCCATCCAAGATACCTTGCGGTATTCCCCTACTGGTTTCGGCAATTGCCTCCGCTCGGGCCGACATTGGTCGTTCGGAATGAACCCCACAAGAGGGTGACGTAGGAATTGGAACCTCGTCATGACAGGAAGGAATACACACTCAACAGGAAGAAATGCTTTTAGGCAGACCATATGTCCAATTAAGGACGGTACTGTGGGGCTCGGCCGACAACGGCAATACCCACTAAAACTCCCTAGTAGTTTTTACGGGACTTAAACCCGCGGCCGTCAGAAATTATCTTGGACGGCGGCCAGCGTTAGCTGATCCGGATCAAACGGCACATCTACCGAAACCGTTATATCCCACACTGGTTACCCTTTTGCGGGATCGAACCCCTTCCAGGACCCGCGATCTCCAAAACTAATTAGAGATCAGGGACGATGATGGCGGTAACCACTACTCCATCCGTCCCCCCTCTTGTTCTACTTATGATTACTTCCTTGTTTCCTTCATAGCTCTTGTTCTCTTTACGCTACTTTCTTGTCTTCCGTTTACAGTTACATTCCTAGTATAAAACCTCTAGCTACTGTCTCTGTACCTTAGCTTGAAAATTGACGTTGTCTATGCCCTTGAGGTTCCTCTGACATTGTCTCTCGTCCTTCCTCTGCCTTCGCCTTCGTCTCGACTCCGGAGTTATTCAAGAACCCTTCGGATGTCTATTACTTCACTTCGACTATTCGTTGGTCTTCGTTCAGCTTTCCGATGCCTCTGTTCTTATTGATGCTTCGTCGGCATCATCATCGGCATCCGATCGGCATCATTGCCATCGGACTCCGATTGGCATCATTTACTTATCTGGATGTCAACTGGCCTTCGTCTAGCATTCACCTTTCCTCCTTGTTCGCATTACTTGTGCGTTCAACGACTACATTCTCTGTTGGCCTTTGTCCGGCCGACTTCTGGTCACACTTCGGTCATGCCCTCGGTCTCCGACCTCTCCGATTCTACTTGGTGCCTTGGCATTCCATTGCGACCTAGTCTTTGTCTGTCCAGTCGGCTTGGGGTCCAGACTGGTCGCACACCCTTTCCATGCTGTGGTGTTTGCGAGAATAAGCCCGCTTTACTATTTCCACGTTGGACCTACTGATGATGTCGCATTGACTGTGATGTCTTCGGAGTCCGACCGGAGGTGGTATTCTGTTTTGTCTGGCATGGATGTAACAAGTGGTGACCGTTGTCTGCCTCTCATGCTGACCCGGACTCAGAAACACGATCTCCCCAATAGGCTGTTCCCGAAAACTCATACTAGGAGGCTCTGAAGTTGACGACAGAAGAGTAACAAGTTTTGAATGGCCGGAGTTTTCAAGTAAAACTTACTAACTGATAAGTATGCGAATGAAAATTGTTTTGTCACCGTAATTGTGTGGTTTCGAAAGTGGAGAGCGGGCCAGCTGAGTGGTGACCATGGGGATTTGTTATCGAGGAAATATACAACTAAGATTACATCGCGTATTTACAACGAGATCCACAAAACGAACGAAGAGGAGCTAGATACAGCGTCAACAACTTGATAGCCAAAGATGAAAGCGATAGCAAATGATACAGCAGATATGCATAGAGTAAATACAGATGATCATGGGAAAGAAGGAAACCCAGAAGAAAGCGCCGAAGGACCCAGAATGTATGAAATAGAAAAATGAAGTAAAAGAATGTAAGCAAGGTTAACCGCCCCCAAAGGCATAATCGTCATCATATCGCCGTCCAGAGGCACGTATGTAGCTCTGCCGTTGCCTCTGTGTTTGGGCTGCGGCCGGCGGTAAAGGTACGGATGCGAGATATGGGAGGTGTCGGGGAGCGTCCGGATCCATGGTGGAGAGTCGCGTTGGAAGGAGCGCCGAGTCCAGTGAGGATGAAGATGCTGCTGTGCTCGGACTGAAAGGAGTGTGGTAGGCAGCCAACGAATATCGTGAAGTCGGCATTGCCGGAGGCAAGGGAGTCCACGATTCGCTTCTACTGCTGCTGCTTGTGCCATGCGAAATCGAGTTCGATAATCCCGTAAACGAGAGAGGGGACTGCGTTTGTGAAGGATAGTACCATCCTCCATACCCAGTCGCAGTTGTGCTAGTAGTTGCCGTCGCAGGGGTGGTTGGAAGAGAACTCGAATGATGTGGCTGTGCAGAGGAGCTCGCAGTAGGAGAGACCGCCGCCGAATGGACAAGACTCCCTTGTTGCGACTGCCCGACCCGCGTTTGCTGATACGCCTCCGTGTATGCCGCAGCCGCAGCCGCGAGTGAGCTGGAGCTCATTAGGCTGCTGGATGTCGTTGGGGTCATGAGTAGAGTTGAGGATGGTACCGTCCGAATGTGTCGTGGAGTTCATTACGGAGGAAGACGAGGGCGACACATTTACTTGAGCCATCGGAATGGCAACGCTCAGCGCATGCGCGTCCACCGCCTCCACCTTGGTGCGCTTTAAAGTGGCGGTTGTTGGTGTTGGACTACGATCGTCCTCGACAATATCTTTGCGGTCGCGCTTGCGCGACGAGGAGGACCTTGTTGGGGATAGAAGGGGAGGGATCGCCGTACTGGAGCTTGCAGGTGGTATTAGCTTGGTTTCGGGGGATGACGGAGGCCGCCTCAATATTCTCGGACTCGGTGGACCCATGCCACCAGTGTTCGTTGTTTTTTCAAGATCACCGGCTTCGTATCCTCTTCGACACCGTCCATCTCACGCCCCTTGCCCTTGACATCCCGCCTCCCCTTCCCATTGCTCGTAGACCGTGAGAGCGGCATTGAGGACACACCGACGCCCAGACCGAGATCCATCCCCTGCGCAAGGACCTCATCTGCTTCACCTCTGTAGCGCGGTTGCCCGTCGATATCCAGCTCTATCTTGGGCGGGCAGCGGAAGTTTGCCTTGTCGAGAAAGGACGGATTGATATCCAGGGAGGCGAGCTCGGGAAGGGTGGAAGGCGCGCGCAGACGTCCAGCTGTGACGTCTGCAATTTTGTAGTACGAGATGAGGTGGTGGGTTATTCCGTTTATCGTCATGGACAACGTCTAGAGTATACACACATGAAGAGTTGAACGGGTACGGCCAAAATGCAAGGACGAACCTTTTTCATGAGCCCATCCTTCTTGAACTTGAGGCTATTGGTGAGACTACCCATAAGGATGCGCTCCTGGGTGCGGTCGACACCTGGCACGACCTCGTTCTTTGGTCGACTGAGGCTCTCCCCGTCGCCTTCGTCCGAGTCAATGTCCTCTTGCTTGCGTTTCTTGGCTCCGTGCGACGCGCCTTTCTTGTCCGTCTCGCGGTAGACCAAAAAGTTGCCCAGTATGCGGGAGGGAGACCAGTAATAACCGTCAGTCCACCGTTTTATGCCGGATTCCTCCTCATCAAATACGAACACACTCCCACTGACAATCATGCTGCGTTCATTGTCGACGAGGCGACGGGTTATGCGGGGAATGAGGTTGCGTCTTGCGCTGGCAGCTTCTAGGATGATCAAGGCGTCGCCTGTTGTCTCGATCCAGCCGCTGTACGGAGGAACTGGAGACTGCGATAGAGTTTAGTGTCAAGCTGGGCACGGCAAGGCTGATATACCATGGGGCATCTGCATGTTTGGGATTAGAGTTTGATTGCACACTGCACAACGGAATGTAACCGACAAATGCCGCTTGTAACTCGGACTGAATTCCTAGTCCCGCGCGATTATCGTGTCGAGGACGCCACCGGCGTTTTTTGTCGTGGTGGTCGTTCAACAGAACCGCCGTCGCGTCACATGTTGTGTGAAGT
>JARIHP010000323.1:0-22480 GCA_029282125.1 Mycena amicta | reverse complement strand
GCCAGCGATCATTTTATTGGTGCGTCCATTCCTCTTCGTGCCGCCGAGGCTCACGAAATATCCACTAGCCCGCACTCACCGTCGCCGGCGTCGTCCTCCTCCTAAACGTCTGGAGCACAAAACGCACCGGGCTCGCACCGCATATGAACACCACCATCGACGAGGTGCACAAGATCATGGAGGCCATTCGGGCGTGTGAATCCCGGTGCGTTTGTGTTGTCGCTTCCCGTTCGTGTTCAATCCTGAATACTGTTTCGTAGATGGCAGATGGCTGGTTTATTCTGGGATATCCTGCATGAGCTGGCGAATGTGGGGCATGTGCCGTTGCATGCTGCTGGATCTGGGACGTCTCAACAACCGCCGGCGCAAGACCACTCGAGTCCAGAGAGCACGGGTGGTGGGAGTAGCGGCAGCGGTAGTGCGACGGCTTACTCGCAGTCGTCTACGTCTTCTCCCTCGGGAAGGCAGGCAGCGACAACGGGAGCGGTGCCTACGTCTTTTCCCACTGGAACCGCGAATCCAAATCCGACACCACCTGTCACGACCTCCGGCTCACGACTCAAACGAACGCATTCCCACCAACCTCGCGGCACTGACCCTGCCGCTGACCTCGTTCAAGCCGCAATTCCCGCAGACGCCGCATGGGCAGACCCACTCGTCAATCCGGGCGGAGGGACGCTAGGCCTGTGGGCGGATGAACCGTTTGCGTGGTTGGGTGCGCCGGATCAAGCCGAGTTTCTGCCCATGTATTCGTCGGATTTGGGGAGGGCGACGGCGTATGAGATGCAGAGCCAACAACCTTTCCAGTCAACCACGTCCGCGATGTGGGCTGGCGGTACGGCTCCCGTCTCGCTGTTTACCGGTGGCGCTGCGGCTCAGGCTGAGCCTGATCTCCTCGGGACATTGGATATGTCGATGTGGGCGAATGCACCGCCCGGGCTTGGGTGCGTTGCGTTCCTTCTTCCGCTTTCGATGCCTCGTTTAGTTCAAATACTGACTGATGTTTTTCTTTTAGGGCGAACGATTGGGACACGTACTTCAGCTTGATGAACGAGATGGACCGTTGAGGTGCGTTAACGTTCGGCCGCCCGATCTTTCTTCCGCCTGTGTGATTACTTAATTCGGGCCTAGATTCTAATGTCATAAAGCAAATATAGACACTGCAGGCTGCAGCGACATGTACAGCCTGCCCGACACTCAGGCACTGGTAGTAATCTATGAACCATCATCGCTTGTGCTTGGCATTGTCAGTTGCGGTGTACGCGTGTCCAACTGTCCATCAATATCTCCACTGACAGAAGAAGGGCGTAAGCAAACGGGGAATCCGAAGCGCCTACGTTCTCTTCTTGCTCATTCTTTTGGCCGCTCGCCGTTCTACCATGCTCCGTGAGTGAATTCGGCCAGCAATCCATCCATTGAGTCCGGGAATCTATCAAGAGCCGGCGAACGGCGGAACGGCTTCTCATAATTGATAGATAGACGCCGAGTTGTCTTGTTCTTTTACGGACAGCCTGGCTCCTAGCATGCGGTGCAAACTAGGCTTAGCGATTGGTCTCCTATAAATGCGTGCCTGTATGCCGTAGGGCCGCGTGTTTTCAGCGCTAATGCACGATTCGGAGCCCTTTGCGTTCTCGTTCCAATTCAGCTTGCACGCCGTCCGGAAAGCGCAATATATCAGTCACTCGTCTAGCTCCATGTACCAAGCAGCCAGCTTCACGACGAGCACGAACACTTGTCGAAAGCGATGCATCATCCTGGCGGGCGGTTTGACAAGCTGTCAAATAAAAGGCAGTGGAGCTCAAGCGAACGCCGGTGCCATTTACCGAATGGTATAAATGGAATGCGAAAACATCAGCCGTCGCTCAACTCACCTTGTCTCTCCCCACTAATGCCGGCCCTTTCTCGCACCCGCCTCGTGGTTCTGTGTGCGTTTGGGTGTCCTATCGTGCTATTCAACTCATCCTGCGCAGGCACCGTAACCCTGTTCGGCCTCGTCGCACTCGGCTTAGGCGCCGCTTTAACGAACACGACGGAGAAGTTCCTCTCGGTGTACTTCACGTATGCTGCCCTGGCGATTGCATCCGGTGTCCTCACGCTCGTGAGCGTGGTACCAATGTGCGTTGACAACGGTCTTTCCAGCGCAGACATGCATACTCACGCCAGCATCCAGGATCGTCCTCGAATTCCTCCGACCAGGCGGACCCACCTCCATGATATTCGTCGAGATACTCGTCCTGGGCTTCCTCTCCATCTTGTGGCTCGCCACCGGCGCGCAAACCGCCAACGTCCTCCAAGCCCTCGATGCATTCGGCTTCGGGTCCTTCTGCGACTCTAGCTTTGGCGATGATACGCTGAGCAGTATTTGCGGAGAGACGAGGGGAATCGCGGCGTTTGGGTTCCTGAACTGGCTTTTGCGTGCGTTCATCTTTCTCGAAGTGCAACAAGTTCACTCAAGCGTCTTCGTAGTCTGGGCCTACATCCTCACCCTCATAGTCTTCTCCGTGCAAGCCGCCCAGCGCAAACACACCGGCGTCTGGACCTCGTCCGTCGCCAACGCGCCGTTCGGCGAGTCCGCGCCCGCAGAAAAGGAGTCTGTACCGCAGTCGTACAACCCGTACGCCGGCGGTGCGCAAACGCAGGAGTACCAAACAACGGGAGGGACGGTCCAGGCCGGGACGGTGCATGTTTGATGATTTGCTTTGGCTTTGTGGGATGCGTGTGGCAGGATGGCGATGAACGATGTAATGCATTGACGAGTGGAAGATGTCTTTGAAGACCCTATGTTTACATTATATGCCTTGCCGGCGCCGAATACTACTCTGAAAACACAGAACTGCACGCAGCATTTTCATCTCTACATTTGCTTTGCTTGGCGACGAGTGAGGGCGTGTATTACTTCGATGAACTGATCGCAAACATTACGAGGTGAATTGCATCTCGGCGGCTTTCTGAAAGAAACGACAAGCTTCAGAGGAGTTCTACGCGGACGGAGAACAAGCGCACCTGCTTCAAAATGTCCGATGCCTCCCGCGCGATTTTGGCTCCAAGGTCAGTCAACGCCGGGAGAGCTGATGAAAAACAGCATGGGCAGCCGGCAATGCTCTTGAGGGTGTCGCCAGATATAGCCGGAACCAGACGAGCAACTGTTTCCGCAGAGGGCTGCTTCCGACATGCTTCTGCACATCTCTGAATATGCACTGCGAACCACCTCGCGGGCAGTGCCTGCTCTCCGTCCACCCTGGGACCACAACCGTCCGCATGCCTGCAGGACATTGGTTGCTGCCAAATGAACCCTTGGTGCAGGACAAACAACAAGGAATTCATCCGCTCGGAGGGCACAGACTGACTGTATGTCGACAGTTTCTCGGCGAGGGCCGTCCCGCATTCTTTGTGAAAGAGTTCCAGCAGCCAGAGTTGATGCGCTGACATCAAACGGTATTCCGGGGGCGGCGGATTGTGTTTGTCGAAAATAGAGGTGGGTTGTTTCAGGGTTTCGAGGGCCGCCGCCTTCGCAATATCCTCCAGCCCCTGATGACATGCAATGGCGAAAATACGGTGGGGATGCTGTAGTAGGAAACGAGGATCCAGTAGGACTGCGTGGATCTGCGAGAGCCCGCCAGTAATGTCGTACTTTTTCGCTGCCTCGTACGCACCGTCGACGCCGTCTAGGTCCCGGAAAGCGAATGAAGCGGAAAGGCGGGGATAGCACAGAAGTAGGAGCTTTCCCAGAACCGTGCTGGGTTCGGGAAGCATAATGATAGGCTTTCCATCTCGGGTTGGGTTGGCATTGGACCCAGTGGGTGTCGGGAAGGCCTGCATGTGCTTGAAAAAGGGGGAGGAGAAGGCGAGGATGGCCCAATGGACGTGGAAGTGGACAGAATCTGAGGATTGAATGATAACATCGGGTGGGTTGTTGTCGTCGGCGCCTGGGCAGAACGGCGCGTCCGCATCGCGCGCGGTGGGTGTGTCGGCCATCAGCGTCAGTGGCAGAGGGACAGTGTTGATGAATTCCCACGAAAATGATGATGTGACCTGAGCTTCTTTCATCTTTCATGGCGCAAGTCGGTGGCTCAGCCTCCATGGTCCCACCCCTCCAAATCATCAACTTTCACCTACCCTTCACCTTCGGTCCCGACTCCCACGACCAAAACCCTCCGGACATGATCATCCGCTCCTGCGATGGCGTCGATTTCTATGTGCACAAGTTGATCCTCGCATTCAGCTCGCCGTTCTTCCGCAACATGCTCGCTTTCCCCGAACCGACGGGTGAAAATGCGAACCCCACGAAGAATGGGATTCCTATCGTAACGCTCCCGGAACCGGGGGAGGTGCTGCAGATCGTGCTCGGGCTCATCTACCCCCGCCAGGCGCCAGTACCCACAACGTCCCACTGGCAGTGGAGGTATCTGCACTTTTTCCTGGATGCATACGAAGCTGCGCGGAAGTACGACGTCGCCTCAGGGGAGGAGATTCTCTCCTCTATCCTCGACGAGCCCCATTGGCTGGAGGAGGAACCGCTCGTCGTCTATAAGATTGCCTGTCGGATTGGCCAAACCAAAACCGCGCGAAAGGCGGCGCTTGAAACGCTCAAGACGCCTCGCACGGCCGCTCCGTCATGGCAGCTCCGGGACCTCACTGGGCAGCAGCTCTGGAAACTGTACGACTTCCAGTACAGAGCCGCAGAGGGGCTGCAGAGGTCTCTCGGTTTATACATCCTGGGCGAGAGTCTTGAAAATCTCGGGTACTCCGATCCGCGATTTGTACACGTGTGGTGGACTCCCGATGCGCACAGCGAATTCTGTGGTCCCATCGAGGAGGGCGACTGGAACAATCCGGAAACGATGACCATCTACCCGACTCGGTGGTTCCAGGAACACATCGCGCGCATTCAAGAGCTGTGTCTCATCCGCCCGTCGCCAGCATGGATTGCCAAACGTTTGCTGGAGCTCTCCGCGTCCGCACTGGACGACGTTTCGCACTGCCCACGGTGTATGGACAAGGCAGCTGGTCATCTGGGTGAGATGGCGGAACTTTTCGAAACGAAGGGAAGGCAGCGAATTGCTGAGGTGAGCTGTGACGTTGTCTCTTCATGTGGATTCGTTTTTTATGCGTGTTTTCAAAGATCGTAGAACAGTATGACTTTACCACTTCGAAGTGATGTACCCTTCATTTTGTGGCTTTCTGATCTTATTTCAACCATTTCCTGACAATAAGTACTGTTTCATCCACAAGATGCTAGCCACTTCAATGTTTTTCCGTGCAGTCCGGCGGCCCGACTCCGGCACCGCGTTACTTTCCCAAGAGTCCACGTTCCTTGATCCGCGTGTCCATCATCTCTTTGACCTCTCTTTCACTCCTTTCATGGCTGCCCCGACCACTCGCAATGCTCTCTTCCCCTTCGGACCCAACGCAAACGACGATAACCCACCCGATATCATCGTCCGCTCCTCCGACCTCATCGATTTCCACGTCCACAAATCGCTACTTTCTTTCAGCTCGCCCTTCTTCCGCAACATGTTCGCGTTCCCGGAGCCCACCGGCGCAAATGCGAATCCAAAGATGAACGGGATGTCTGTGGTGGATCTCCCGGAGTCGGGCGACGCAGTACGTCTCGTCCTCGCCCTCATCTATCCCGGCGTGTTCACCGGCACACCTACTCTCGACGGCTTTGTCGAAGCCTACGACGACGCTGCGAGGAAGTACGATATCGCCTCTGGCGAGCTGGTCCTGTCCGCCATCTTGGACGACTCTCGCCTCCTTACGACTTCCCCGCATCGTCTCTTCGTCATCGCGTGCCGACTGAACAAAGAGGACATCGCGAAGCGCGCTGCGCAGGAGACCCTCAAACTCCCTCGTACCGCCTATATCTCCCCTCCTCCACCCGAATTCAAGCTGCTTCCCGGGCACCAGGTCTGGAAGCTCTATGACTTCCAGTACACAGCTGCCGAAGCGCTGCAGAAGACGCTTCGCGTTCTTTCAGCAATCGCGCGTTCGAGTTTGACAAGGGGGAGCGATTCGAGCATGTTTGGTGGCTTTCGGAGGGTCATAGCGGAGCGCTGCGGTCCCAAGCGACGAAGAGGACCCCATGGACAGCCTGACCTATACGCTGCCGGCACAGTGGTTCCGCGAGCACATTACGCGCATCCAAGAGCTGTGTCTCATTCGACCGGACCCAAGCTGGATCGCCCAGCGCTTGGTGGAGTTCTCGGCGCCTACGATGGCAGATGTGGCGCGGTGCCCAAAGTGCATGGTGAATGCGGCCCTCGATCTGAAGGAGACGGCGGAACGTTTTGAGGTGATTGGACCAGCGGCGCGTTGAGGCGGTGTGTTTCGTTTGTTTCTGGATTTTTGCGCTGGCTGACATTTTTCGGAAGCTCGGCAAGCTCAACTACGTTTTCACGTCTGCCTAATAGAGTCTGCCTCGACGTCTAGACTACTTGTACCTGTATGCGAGTGAACTATATCGCCGATTATCCCGAACGTTCGGCCGAATCAGACCGGATCTTCGACCGGATCATTTTTGGCTGACTCAGACGTCGCCCATCTCCAGCGACCACAGCGCTGCCAGTCCAAAAGGCAGAACACCAACCGTCGAAGGGCTCAATCCACCGGACCTTTCGAGGCTCTCTTCGTCGTCCCTCCCCTTCGCCCATACCACAAATATTGCTCTAACTGCGGATTGCGTATTGAGTCATTGACCCGCAGTGCTAACCTTTGCATTGAAGGCTGCAGCTGGCTCCGCAGACAATCGCAGTGCTCAGTGAGTGCTGCGCCACACTCAATGCCGATTGAAAAAGTTCCGCAGCGGCGCGAAGATTTCTGCGGCCGCGGCACAGTCAACAGATTTTTGCCTTAATAACCACCCATTCCCCGAGACGCGTCTCCATTCACCATGGCAGGTATGTACTCTCATAATACCCTCCCAGAACGGCTAGAAATGTTCTAGGAATCATGTCCTACTTTGGCAAGAAAAATACCACGCAGGCCACTCGAGAAGCCATCGTCGCACTCCGCCAGCAATCCCACTTCATCGAGAAGAAAAAACGAGTACTTGCAGAAGGAGATCGACCAAGAATTGAAGGTCGCCAAGGCTAATGCTATCTCGAATAAGCCCCGTACGTCCGTCCTAACCCTCTCCTCCGCATTCAATCATATGCACCTACTTATTACCCAAGTCGCGACCCTCGCACTGAAGCGGAAAACGAGCAAAAGAGACGCAGCTGGAGCAATTCCGAGGGCAGCATCTGCAGATTTCGGCTCAAATCGATACACTCGAATCAGCCAATTTGAATGCAGCGACGATGGCTGCGTTGAAGAACGCCTCTGAAGTTCTCAAGCAGATACAGGGTAACATGTGCGTCAACAGTTCCTTCCGTCGCTTATTGGCTGACCCATATGACCAGGACGGTCGACGTTCTCCACGACACGATGAGCGACATTCATGAACAGCGCGAGGTTTCGAAAGAAATAACAGATCTCATCTCGAATCCAATTGGTCTGAATGACGACTTGAGCGATGTGCGCTTTCCCCCCGCTTGACTCCGTCCACAATGCTATCATGCTAACCTGTATGTAGGAGGATCTCGCCCGAGAGCTCGCTGAACTCGAAGAAGAAGTGCTTACCGACAGACTAATCGGTGCAAATCCCGCACCATTGCATCTTCCTCCTGGTGCTATTCGTACGTCTCTCTTTTGTGTCTGTGCGTTCTCAAGTGACGCAGAAGCAGTTGCGCGGGATGACGAGGAGGAAGCCATGCTGCGGCAGATGCAAGCTGAGATGGCGATGTAATGCGCGGTGGCTTCACATATCTTGCTGTTCGTACGCGCATGTACGACTCATCACTGGGTGTATCAGAAGCAGCTTACAATCCAACTGGGGATGAGTTGGAATCCGTTGTACCGATGGCTTGTTTCCCAGTGAAATCTTAGTGAATGTCAATGTGCCGAATATCAAGACCGTCTTGGGTATTTGTCTGGCATGTACTACTGAGACGCGACGTATCTCGGTCTTCAAACGAGTGTTTTAACCGTTAAACCTTGAAGGCTAGCTCGGTGCTGGTACAGATAGCGATGTGATGTCCTCCGCAAAATACATTGAGCGAAGTAATTGGCAGTGAAGCAAACGAACGAGTGATTTTCAACAGTCGTAGCAGACTCCGTTCAGACTTTGAGTTTGATGCAATTGCCTCGTGGGCAATTTGTGTGATGTGACACTTTTTTTTCTCCTTCCGCACCATCATGGCGCCGCGTCCCAGGTTTCCGCCCTTGAGCTGCTCAGTACCGTCAGCGCTAACGATTCGCAGCGACAAGCCCCCGCCCGCAGTAGCCGATTTGCTCGAAAATAATAATCCGCCGTTGCAAATCGACCTGCCATCGATTAACGCCTCGATATCCAGCATCGAGACGGAGCTATCCAACTTCTCAGAGGAGTCCTCCAGCAGCGAGGAAGCGTCTTCCAGCGGCGAGGAGGAGTCTGAGTCTGAGTCTTCCAGCAGCGAGGAGGAAATTGGAACAAAAATCACGGCGAAAAAGCACAACGACCGACGAGGCGTCCTCAAGGCGGCGCTCCGCCGCTATCGAGCAATCCTCTCGCCGCTCCGCAGGTTTTCTTCGGATATCCTGAAGAGAATCTTCGGCATCTGCGTCGAGTCGGGGTTCCAACGATCCGGAAAACCAGTCGGGCCGTGGGTGCTCACGCAGATCTGTCGCTTTTGGCGCCAATGTATGCTCGACAATCCGAAATTGTGGTCGCGTCTCCAAATCGACGGAACGTCTTCCCACTCGCAAGTCGCGCGCCGCTATCCCCCTCGTCGCA
Organism: Mycena amicta; assembly: GCA_029282125.1. Taxonomy (NCBI): domain Eukaryota; kingdom Fungi; phylum Basidiomycota; class Agaricomycetes; order Agaricales; family Mycenaceae; genus Mycena; species Mycena amicta. The sequence goes on along the minus strand of JARIHP010000323.1, from coordinate 13,665 downwards.
CTGCAGACGCACATCCTACGCTCCGGCCGCGCTGATCTCGACATCGACATAAAATTTGGACACATGACGGCCAGCGACGAACACTGGAGCAACCTGATGGCTTTTGTGATATCCACCAGCTCTCGATGGCGCACTGCTTCACTCTCGTGGGAGGACAGCAATCCCTTGGCTCTTCAGAGCATCTCCGTCATCGTCGGTCGTCCCCCACGTCTGCGTCGCCTTGAACTCCACGGCAATCTCGCAATCATCCCACCAGGTACCGGGTTATCGTCCATTATGCGCGCCCCGAATCTCCGTCACTTTGAAATCTCGTCCACTGGCGATGGTCCGTTCGAATACGCCACCTTGCCGATAGTCTGGAATGAATTGGAGACACTGCGTATCGACACAAAGATGACCATTGGCATGGCTCTAGCTGTGCTACGCGCCACTCCAAAACTCAGGGACTGCTCCCTCATCAACGTCACCTCGTCTTCCGCACCTGAGGACGACGCGCCTCCTTCGCTCATCCACCTCACGTCGCTTACTCGTCTTCATATACGCTCGCCACTCGGAGATTCCGTGGATGCCCTGATTGCGTCCATTGATACCCCAAACATCGAATATCTTGTCGTCGAAGCGCCTACCGCACCGTTCGTTGCGCTCATCGAACGATCGCATCGCCAGTTGCGTGGTCTTCGAGTGGACTCTGCTCACTTGCCTTCTGTTCTCGCTCTCGTCACACTCAGTCCGGAACTGGTTCATCTTGAGGTGAAGACACGCGAGGATGCCGGTGACTTGGCTGAATACCCGGATTCGGAGCCTTTTCTGCAAGCGCTCACGGTTCCCCCGGGGACTTCGACTCCTGTCTCCCCGGCGCTTTGTACGAAACTTCAAACTATTCGCGTCAGTTGCGCGTCAGACAGGGAGGTCATTATCTTGGCCGCCGTGATTCACAGTCGCTTATCCGAGAGCTCTTCCACGCGAACATTGCGTTCCGTCTATGTGGACAAGTATCTCGGAAGTAGTGGCCGATGGCAGCTTATGGATGAGGAGCGCATGACCCGGCAATTCGAAGCGGTTTTCCGTCACCCGCCTCCGCCAAGGCGAGCACTGGCACGCAGGTCCACGCTCGGTTGGAGACCTGGCAAGCCCGCCGTCGGCCGGGAACCGAAAGAAAAAAAGCAAAAAAGCAAGTTTCCCACTTGGATACGTATACCGGAGATGAAGGTGCATGAATTGGAGAATCCCCGAGATTAAGCATTTGAGGTCCGCCCCTCGAAGCTAATCGGCGCCCGAATGACCTTTTGGCAGACAAATATTTCTTGAGTAAAAACGTGTAACGCACATCTAGCGCCTGTATATAGTATCGATGTCATGCTAGTTTCTTGTTCTTTCATCCGGTGTGTCTGCGTCGGTGTATGCCGCGATAAAAAGATTTTATCCGAGGCAGGGTGCGCCCGCCGTCAGACCTTGTCTCTCCTTCAGCAGAATGCAGTGTTTCCGCTCCAGTTAGAAGAGGAATGTGTCCGACGCCCAGCTTGGATGACGATTGTATATGAGGCGCTCGGCCTCGTCGTCGCTGTTATCACTCACCACTACTTGGAGTTGGCCCTCGCGGTCCTTTTTCATCGATTCGTGCAAGAATTCGGCCTGTTGAATCCATTCCCTCTACGCGCTCCGTCCTTGAAGCCTCGTCGTTCTCTCTCTCTCTACTTCGCTGGCCACCACTCACCCACGATCCATCCAGCTCCAAACAGCGCGCCAATGCCCAACATCATCCCCGTCACGTATCGTTGCGTCCTCGTCTTCTGCTCGCGCATGAGCTCCTTCTTCACAGCCCATGCAGCCGCCTGAGCCACGGGATCTGGTGGCTTGTACCGCTGGCCAGGGTGTCGATTGTGCCGGTCGTGTGCACCTGGTAGAGGGTCTGGTCTTCGTCGAGGAAAGGGCGGATTGGGCGAGGAGGAGGGGTGTGGCCGCGTTCGGGAGGTGGAAGGTGATGACGAGTGGGTCTGTGAAGGCGGCGGCGACGAGCGTGCAGCTGCTGAGCGTCGATAGCGAGCAGCTGTGTCCGACAGATGGCGCGAATGGAGCGTCGATGGGTCCTGACGAGGAACAGAAGGAAGGGTATTGTCGTACGCGCGTCTTTCAAGCATCAGAATCAAGCCAAGAACGAGGAATACGCCACGCACTTGGAAACCGGATCCCTCAAGACGTTGTACGCTTGGGTAATCTCATGGAACTGGGGCTTGGACTTGTGGTCGGGGACGTCAGGGTGGTGCTTCTTGCTCAGCTGGGTGATTCATGAGAGGTGGTGGACGGTGGTGTGGGCTGGATGAGACGCACAGCGAAGAAGGCTGACTTGGTGGCCATTCAGCTTCGGACAAGGACGGAAACGGCAAGACGGACCTTTATCTGCGCTGGAGAAGCATCGCGTGGCAGCCCGAGCATCTCATAGTGCGTCGTCGCCCTCCGACAGCTCGACGAGCAAAAACTGCGCCGGTACATGACGGCGGGATGAGAAAAATGATGTCACCCTGATGATCCGACCTGATCGCATCACTCCACACTTTCGTCACATGTTTACAACCGTCGAATGAAATTTGTGGCCTTGGGAAACGGCTGCCCTCTCAATGGGACTGAACCGTGAGCTAGATTGCTTTGCCTAACAATACCTAATCTCCTTTCGATCTCTCACAACGCCTCGCACCAAGTTTCTGTTGTTGCCTGCAAGTTGCATCTCAAACTTCCTCCTCTTCAACGCATCAAGTTCTCTGGGGACAATCCCACTAAAATCCACCCAACCCGCGTGCTGTCCCCAGAGACAAAAAAAAATGATCGTCTAGTACGTCCTCTCTTATGGCAAGCAGTGGGAGTCCGAGTCGAACCCACGCTTGCCGGATTTCACCGAGTCCGACCCGTCAACACACGACGCCCCCTTGCATCACTCCGCTGAACCGGGACAAAATGCCCATCTCTGTGAAGTTGGCCACGGGCATTCCGCTTCTGAATTACTCCCGAGCACGCACGCCCCGGACCCAGGTAGTCACATATCCCGTTGATATGATGCATAACCAGTATGCTGTTCATGACGGTGACTCGGGCGGGCGCAGAATAAGTTGGAATCATAAAACATCTGACTTCTGACTTCTGGATAGCGCTTTTTTGTTGATGTTACATTCGCCACTAATGACCAGTGCGACGACCAGCGACTTTCATATCTTCCATTGCTCTGAACGAAACCCGTCTTACTCTGATCAAACCGCGCGAGGGACTGATATCAAAGTTCCAGCTGGTCCATCCCGCTACGAAATGGAGCCTGCGATATCGCGATCGAAGATTTAAAAAATGTTACTCTCTGGACGGATGCGTAGCGGCCCAGCCCCGTCGCGAACGGGTATACCTACGTCAAACGTCCTTAAAATCCTCCGAAGAGTAAGTAGATGCGCAAGAACGCGTCTGGGCTTAAGCTTGACGTTCAAGGTGCTTTTATTGGATGTACGCGTCTTGAGCTTGAGCGCTTGAGCCTCTGCCGCTTGTTTGCCAAGGGGCAAAAAGAAAAAGAATCCTATTACAGACGTGGATTAGTAACCTAACCCGTTGCGAACGGGTGCACCCAAGCAATTAGGGAATATGTCGGGTGGTAGGATATGCACTCAATAACACTTCTAGGTTTTACGTGGAACCTCTCAGGCTGGGTTCATTCTGTTACCCCACACAAACGATGGGATCAGCGGGACTTGAAATAGACGAACTCCAAACTCCGCCGCGTCACGCGTTACACTCTTCCTTCCCGCCATCATCCATCGACTCTCATGCTCTCTGGCGACAGTTCTTAGGGTGCTGTGCGGTTGCTATTCACCCTGTTCTTCAGATTGTGCCCTGATATCGCTCCCGTATCAAGGATCTCACGCTACTCTGACGCTGTGCTTCCGATTCTGGGCGGGAAGAACCTTCTACTATTTGTACACAGATGGTGAGATGATGCACTACAACTACTCAAATGACGGTAACCACGTATACAGAGAGTCAGAAGAACTATGTACAAACACGGTCCGTTTTCCATGCGCAGCCCCAAGCAAAAACTTTGCCGCAGGCGGACAATAATAGTTACAACTCAAACGGATAGCACCGGGGGTGCTCGCTACAAGAACCCATCAACGGAAGCCTCCCGCGCCAAACACATGGTCACGAACCTTTTCTTTGGGATATACATCGTTCTCGGGGTACCGATCGCCCAAGGGATCCCGAGTTTCCTTGGACATGGTGTGCATCTGGATCACCAACTTATTTGGTATTAGCGCATGTCATCCCGCCCGACGCCTGGAGCTCACCCGATCGGGTCTTGTCGCCCGTGAATCGTACCCTTCGGAGTTTGTATGGACCTTGGTTGTCCCTGTGCGAAGCCTCTCGCGGCCGTTCAAACTACAGCCGAAAACAACGCATCAGCAAGTGCTCGGGGTGGACGGGACTCCGTCTCACTGGGCAAGGATAGAGTTCGAGAACACTAGGAAACATATCGGTGAATTGACGCACAGCTTCCTTTACACGGGCTGACGTACATTTTGGCTGCATGAGGAAGAATGCGATCCAGACGACTGATAACTGAATCAGCGCGGGTTGGGAGGAGATGAGCGGCAGCGTACGGTTACTTGGCATGCTGAGGTACTGCGAGACGGGTGAGTCAAATGCGTGGACATACGGAAAGCGGACTAACGAGGATGAGTTGCAGGACTCCAGCGGCGCTACGACTGGTCAGACGCGAGGTTTAGTTTGCGACGGATACTTACCAGGTTATGCTGGTCGTTTCTGCGGCCACCGTCGTCAATCAACTACCCCCAACACGACAAGAAAGCACTCACCAACAGACCACATAATAAGCGTATCGATCATCCTCTTCGTCTGCTGGAACGTGCCTCCTCTCGAGCGAATCCTCCATAGATAAAAGCAGAGCGATGTCGCAATGAGTACGTCCACCGAGGGCCCGATGGCGGATACACAAAGCATAAGCCACTTGAGCTTGGTCTGGAATATCGCGAACCCGCTCGACTCCCAAAACTCGACGAGCATGAGCATATTGAAAGTGAACCGGGCGAGGGTCAGGATGGAGCAGACGACTGGGATGAAGATTGATTTGGAGAGGGTGTAGATGCGGTAGGCGAAGAATGACTGGAGATGGGGAATTGGGATGGATCAAGGACTGGCCAGGTGGGTTTACTCACCTGCACGACGAGGTTGATACCAGCGGAGAAGAGCACAGTCATCTCCAGTGAGTGCGGCGGGTTGAAGATGTGCTGGACTTGACCGTAGAACGTGACGACCATTTGGTACAGCTTTCAACTCGTCAACCTTCAGCAAAGCGGATAAACCGACGACGCACGGCATGCCATAGGCTAATCGAATGTCCCAGCTCGATTATCCTGTACCTCGAGGTCAGCACACTCGAGACAAGGACGGAGTCCTCACCAAATCCCTGCGACCAGCGCCTTCATTCTCCGCGGATCGTCCGAGTACAAGCGGTAGTACTGGAAAGCTTGAACGGAAGGATTAGATATACTCACGCGATGCACGACATATTCACCTTGCAGAGTGCTGACTCCAAAAAGAAAGGTCCCTGGGTTGTCGATTTGAGAAAAGGAGCGGCGCGAATAGGGGGAAAGCACCTAACACTGCGCCAATGAGCACAGCGCCCAGAGTGTTATCCAGCGGGGGCAGGGCCTCAGACATTGGAGTGCACTGGCAAGGTCGAGTTTACGGTCTTCGGGGGAAGGTAGCAGATGGATGCGAGAGGCAAGGGGAGCCGGGCACAGCACCTATATATTCTCCTGACCGCCGACGAGCCACCTTCCATATAAGGCAACATGATTGCCCAGGCTCCGAGATGGAACTCAGTCGGCCAACAGAAAACTATTATAGTATGCACCGAGCCATAAGGCGAAACTGATACTGGTCTATTCTGAGTTTGAGCCGCTGCGAGCAGGTTTCTGATATGCTTCGTCGCTCGGGATCGTATCCAGCGATGCAGCCACGAAGGTGTCGGGCTTTGAATAAAACATTCATTTGATCATCTGTCTGAGACTGTCTCTTGCGAAGCGGGTAAAGTCCGTGGATGTAACGTCGTAATATCGTGGAGCTAAGCGGGACACCCTGTTCTTTTCCCTCCGTCGGACATTTGATTTCGGGTATCCAGAAAGCCGTCTGCCAGTGACGACCCCGACATTCAATGAGTGCGGTGATAGCTCTCTCGACCCTGCTATGGTCGCCCTGGAGGCACTGACAAGTGTTTAAATTGCTACCGTGGTCTTGTTCCCAACATCAATCCCGGCCGTCGGCAGGGTAGTCACCCGATCAGGGCTCGAAGAAGTTCAGAAGAACATTCAACAGTCGGGTAATTTTTGAACGGCGAATTGAGAGTCAAAGGTGCTTCCACTGCGCTGGGGCCAATCAAGCCGCAGTCCGCCAACCCTTGTGGCACCATCCATGTCTGGCAAATGATTCGCATGCGAAATTTGGCAGTCGAATTCTTCTGGTAGCTGCAATCACAGATCGAGGGAAAAACGGACGGGAATAACTACGTTCGATCAGCGCCCGAATCCAAGAACCGCATGACTCTGAGCGAAACCTTGTGTTTGAGGAAAGCGTCAGCAAATCAGCCAGCGTTTTTGAGCGTAGAGTGCTTGCCACCATCGGAGGATACCTGCAAATGAATCGGTGCATAACCCAACGAATCAATCAGAACTAGAATAAAAGTCGCAGCAGGAGAAGTCGATTCTCAAACCACCGTCATAGCTGTGGAACATTTCTCAACGAGCTCCAACGCCACAAGGTCCTTGCATGTAGCCTTCGTGGCAGCGGAATTTGACGTCGAGAAAGATTCGTTCTCGCGAACAAGTCCTTGACATGGGACGGATACTGTATACGGGAGACAGAGATACCAACTTTGAGCGTTCCTTGCGGAACAGGAGATGAAGAAGCAGCCGGGTGCCCGGAGCTAACGGACAAGACCATCCGTCTATCAAATGATCCTACAGGAAGCCAGCGGCCTTCCAATAAGAAACCCACCGCACAACATGTTCATCGGACAACGGATGGGCGTCCCGCAAAGCGAAGTTCACCCCCTGCATCATCTCAGTCTCGAAGTTTGCCATACCAAATTCCCGGTTTGCTTTGCTAGTAGACTTCTCGGATGCCCGCGCAAGATTCTTGAAGAATTCGAGGAGTTTGATTCCGGGCTATGTTCATATTGATTACGCACAGGTTACCTCGTGCTGAGTCTGGAACGCACCAAATTACGGGCGGTATCTTGGTCCGCCGATGAGGCGGCGTTCGCGAGCGCCTGGTACCAGTCCGAGAAGTCCACGATTTGTGTTTTCTCCAGCACAGCGTGTAGGGCTCCGACGATGTCGTTCCACGCGACCGGGCGGGGATGGACGAGGTTGAACACAGCTGTCGCTGCATTAGGGCTATTGGTGGCCAATGCCGCGTCGACAACAGCTTGTGAGGCGACGGTGAAATCGATCCACGAGACTACCTGTATGGTAATTGAACATCGCCAGTGAGTGCAAACAATAAATCAAGGGTACAGACACCTTCAGCCTTGGGCAACGCCTTCAACCCAACGCTCGTTTTGACGAGGATCGGGAACCAGTCATTCGTGGACCAAACGCCCGTCGGCGGTCCACCGCAGATTTGCCCAATTCGTAGAATATTCGCGTCGATACCGCTTTTTGCGATGATCTACCGCCACAACTGTTTTAACGAAGAACTTGAGAAGGGAGTAGACTGACCTGCTCAGCGACGAATTTACTCTGTCCATATCCAGTACTCCCACCCACGCCCACGTCGATTTCTCCCAACTCCAGCTCAAGCACACGTTCAGGACAGGGACCCCTCGTAGCGCTATCCCATCCCAACGCGCTTGATACCGAGCTCGTGAACACGAACTTGGCGTTATGTTTCGTCTGCGCCGCCAGTTGAAGCAGATTCCTCGTCCCCTCTAAGTGCGGTTCGTACGCATTTACCCCGAGATTGAAGTCGAGCGTCCACGCATTGTGGATGATCACTGTGACATGAGAGAGAATCTAGACGACAGACGACAACGTAAAGCCAGGGCACTTGAGCGAGAGGACAAGGTTGCCGTACGCACCTCCACATATACTTCGGGCTCGACCCCGAGATGTCGTAGATGTGTCTGGCCCTCGATGAATGTCACCTTGGCTTGGGTTCCTGTTTCCACCGAGGTCAAGAGCTCGACATCCAGTCCACGTTCCTTAAATGCCGCTTCATGTCTCTCCAATCCAGCGGTAATCGACGGCCGGTTTAAACGCGTAGACCTTGTGCACGCGGGGATCCGCGAGCAACACCGCCAAGATGTGCGAGCCCAAACTACCCGAGGATCCCGTTAAGAGGACAACGTGCTCGTGCGGCGGTAACCCAAGGCGCCGAGATGCGAGCGGGAAATCGACCGAATACTTTTCTATGAGTGCGCTGATTGTGGACCTTTGTCGGCGTATCCGAGTCCGCGGCGGCTTGGTCTGGGCTCTTTTGCGGGACGCCAGCGCTGGCGTCGGTAATACTCTTTTCAATGAATGTCGCCAGCTTCGACACCGTGGGATGAGCGTAAACGATATTCTGTTCCACGGCGGTGACAGATTTCTGGACTGCCGGGTCGAATGATGCACGAAGAGCCGCGACGATGCGTAATCGGAGTAGAGTTGCGCTTAAACTACAGTCGCATGTTTTAGCCGCGTCTGTGTGAAAAAAGCTGACGAACCTATCGAAGCCCTGCGTGAACAGGTCGACGTCCTGGCGATAGCATCGCAGTGGACGATTCGGATTCAGATTTCGCTTTCGACGTCAAATCCTGAGCCAGCTGGAAAAGCCACGCGCGCCACAACCTCCGCGTCCCAGACCTCTGGAGCTTTCACGGTGTCGGAGTCGGCGCTATTTTGTGCGACCGAATCGTATCTGCAATCGGAGCGAGGTTATTTTCCAGCCACGCGTATAACCAAGTACGCACATGGCATCGATCTCCGGCGCGTACAACTCCAACGTCGCCTTCCTCAACACGCTGCCCTTGCCTGCGCGCGGGAGAGGTTTGTCTGCGGAGGCGAATAATATCATCTCTTTGTATATCCGACTGAAGGACGGTGCGACGGCGTTGGCTTCCTCGATAAGCGGCCTGGAGAGCTATCAGAGAACAGAGGAAGATATGAAAGCGGACGCACCAAAACTTATTCCTCAGCGCAGCAACCTGTTCGGCGTCGTTGACGTCGATGGACAGGCCTGGTGCAGGCTCGATGAGGATTCCTGCGCGGTCGCGGTCACGTCCGAACATAATGGTGCCCGATACCCTATTCAAGTTCAAAGTCGATATGTAGGTCAATGGCGCGAGGTTTGGCAAGACCCACATGGGATTGCTCATGACGATATTCTCCATCGGCGCAGGCACCGTCTTCTCTGCGATACTGTGGACGATAACATCGTCAACCCGGCCGACGCTGTATAGTATTTGGCTTAGTTCGCAAAGAGTCTGAACGGAGCGTACATCTTCCACAAGTGTGGTTTCTCCGGATGCGGAACCCACAAATCAGAAGTCGCATAGCCAGGAACGTCCGCGAGGTTCTCCACGCAGAGATGGTGGCCGTCGCTGCGCTGTTGATTTGGTCATGGTCGTGAATGCGAACGAAATAAAAGAAAAGGCGCACTAGAATCTGCATCTCGAAGGTTCCATCGCCCTGCGGCTCCCAACGCAAATTGTGCAGATTCCCCATCTCTGCGTACTCCCACAGATCTTGGTCTTCCGGCGCCGTATAAAGTGGCTGATCCCTCCAAACTCGGTCGCCGCATACAGTGTACAGATGTTGACACCCGCCGTGCAGCACATCACCGACTTTCTGAGGGATAGCGCCGCCCGAGATTCCCTACACAATCGTGAATCAGGGGACTATGGCGGAAAGATGTTGACGCCTCACAATATGCCCAATCGACCTGAGCGTCTCGATATCCTCTGGCGACTTGGCCCATTGAATCGCGAACGCCGGGAACCCCATCATGCTCTTCGACTTTGTGCGCTTTGCATGGTAGAGGACGTTGTCCGGCGTAGGCATGACTGGAAGCAAGTGCGGAGCAGTCGCACTGGGTGGGTACATCGCGACGGTGATTCCCCCGTAGATCGGGTGGAGGAATTGTGTGTAGAAGCCCGCGAGATGGAACCCAGGGCAGTGCATTGACGCGACGGGCTGGCCAAAGTGTTTACGGACATCGGTCACTGCCGCTGCGAGAAGGGTTAGATAAAGGACTGGGTAAAGCAAAGGCGCACTGAATGAGACCCAGTGGGTGATGATACGGTGTGTTTGAGGAATGGCCTTAGGGAAGCCGGTGCTTCCGGACGAATGAAGGTAAGATGCGATTAAGTCGAGGTCGACGGGCGTGCTTCGTCGTGGGTAGGGCGTTGCTTCATGGTTCTGCGTCTCTTCGCCCAAATACGGATAGAGTTGGTCGAGCGAAGGCATCTCCTGTACGGCCAGCCCATACGGTGGGTCCTCCTGTGCAAGCTCCTTGTGGATCCCAGCCAAGAGCGGCGCGAGAGTGACCCCAGTGGCGAGAATACGGTGGCAATTGGTCTTCTTGAGCAGCTGGACGACGGCTGCGGGTGAATTCCGCGGAGAAATGGGGAAGGGCTGTAAAGCGTCATGGGGAGGGTATCCAACAGATCCAGAGCGAAATATACGCACCACAAGCCCAGCAAGGAACAGTCCAACCATGGCCGCCTGATAAACAATCCCATCCGACAGAGCAATTATCGCGACGACCTCGTCCTCCAGTCCCTCGCGATTCGGTCGAAGGAGGTGCGCTGCTCGCTCAGCCGCCCGCGCAAACTCGAGGTACTTGATGGTGACGATGTCCTCAGACGGCTCGGGTTTGGCGAAGACGTAGAACGGTGCGTCCGGGTTGTGCTTGGCGTTGAAGGGCACGACATCTGAAATGGGCCATGTCGCGGATTCGGGGTGGAAGGTGAATGAAGACATGAGAGTCTCATTCCCATGGAGGCTGATTGAGCCTAGTGCCATGACGGCACTTTCAGCCGCTCAATCTTCACTGTTCCGCCGATATCACGAGGAAGCCTGGTCGCATCCGATGGCGAAGCTCGACGAGTGAATCGCGGCGTCGTCGTAGTCGTGCAGACACCCGATTGGGCCATCACAAACCCGTGATGTGCCGAATCCGGGCCGGCAGCCGGATTTTTATTTCCGCATCTGAACTTTATTATCCACCCAGTCCTCGGCTCTCACCCGGTGCACCTAGTTTTTTTTACCGCGTATAATAACTATAATAAATCCCTACCTAGTGCACTTGGTGAACAAAAAAAAACCCCCAGCTGAAGTGCGTTGGCTTCAGTGGTGGGAAGTGCCGGGTTCGACTCTCGTGTGCACATATTCGTGAAATTGGTCTTTTGCTCCGTTTCTTCGTCCAAATCCATTGACCCCATGCCGTTGCATTAATAATTAGAGAACACGGTAGATTCGCTGAGCCTTACAAACGTATCCGCTGGGTCTATTTCTACTCTTTCGAATCGTCAGTCTAAGGCTTGGTTACATCCATAATTTCCGCGAGGGTCTGGTTTCGAGTTCTGGCCTTCGCATTTGATGGGTTTGGTTCTTTTTTTCCAATGGCCTGCTTTTCAATCGCTTTCTGTGAATGCACTTATTTCCTCAGACTGAAGTGGATCATTTAAATCATGCGAGACTAGCCATCGCGATCAGCATGACAACGTGGCCCGGCTCGACCTGAACACTCTTCAGAACCGCCATGACGCAGCTCTCGTCCAGCTCCGCTGCTTCCCGGCATCCTCCTCGGCCGAACAACCAACAACACTCAACCCAAGCCCGAGCCAACTACGATTCACAACCACACGCACAACCACATCACGACGCATCGTCACGAACGAAGCTCGACACGACCCCGCTCATGCGAGTCTTGAGGCCTTTGCGCGCCGGTCCGGGATGCGCATACCGCAGCTCGTTGTGAAATGCCGTGGCGAGCAGGTGGTATTCGGGCGGGAGGCGGTGAGGGATATGGGTGTTACAGTGCGTCTTCCGTCTTCCGTCTTCCGGTTTTCTCCTAATTCTACCCGCGAACGCGACGAATGTATTCATCAAACGATTCGCTCGGCCAGACGACTACCTCTACGTCTCGCCCGATCCGAATTCAAAGAGATGGTTCGGGTGTCGAGTAGGGAGAGGCGATACGCGCCGGATATTGCATTTTCTGCGAAATTTTGTCGCAGCGACTCTGACGATGGCGGACTAGCTGGGATGGAGCTGGACCCGAGCGGTTGGGCGGAGACGATTGGGAATGTGAGCGAATTGGAGGTGATTTTGAAGCGAGAAAGGTCGTCTAGACGTGAATCACGCCGCCGTGACGTGGCCCGTGGTTCTCTCCTTTTACCATCATGGCTCCTACCGACTCGGCCCGTCTTACTCAAATCGAGCGATCGATGGCTCAAATTCAGCACTCCATAGCAGATCTCGAGCAGGAGCTTGCCCGACTCGGCGCAGAAAAGCAAGCCATCAGCCAACAATTCCGACTCGAAATCTCCCCCCTGACGACAACCAACATCGCCGGCAATCTTCCCTGCGATATCCTCATCCATATCTTCAAACTTCTTGTTCTTTCGATGGACACCGTCGGTCCTGCATGCTACGGTTCCTGCGATCCCCCGCGAAATCACCTTTCGATACCCCATTCCCCCTCAACGTCTCTCACGTTTGTTGCGCCTGGCGCATGGGTGCACTCGCGACACGAGAGCTGTGGTCCTCCATCCGCTTGCATATTCACACATCCTTCACCCGCGGCGAATCCCCGGACCGCGCGATGCATTGACGGCTGCTGTGCTCTCGGGAAGGCTTCGATTTGACCTGTGCGGTGGGCCCAGCGCAGGTGGGAAGGGTGCATTCCAGCTGTTGAAGCTATATCTTGGGCGTGCAGTGGATCTAGATGTCCGTATCCTGGTCGTTGCTGAATGGGCCTTTCGACCCGCTTCCCTGCCCGCGACACTTGTTCAAGGTGCTACAGATCCTGGGATCGAGGATAATGGGGAGGGAAACGACGACGAGGACACCACGCTTTCTGCCTTTCATCTTCTCCTTCGCCGGGCATCCTGCTGGAAGAGATGCGAGATGCCTTACACCGCATTGTGTGTCCTGGAGCACCTTCTATCCAGCGCTGGCCCGCGTGACGATGCCTTTCCGCAGCTGTCTGTCTTGACAATCCCCGATATGCAATCCCAATACGCAGACCACGAGCGGCCAAGACTATCCTCTCCATTGAAGGTCTTCCAACATGCGCCCGCCCTCCGCAAGCTCAGCATCCACGCCGTTGGCCCAGACGGGATTATCCTCCCATGGGCGCAACTCACGACCGTCAGTCTTATAGAACATCGACTACGCGACACGCTATCTCCTCAGACAGAGTCCCAACATCATCCGGCTCAAAATCATCTCGAATCACTCCTCTGCCTCCGCCGACGATCATCATCCGGGTTCATTTTCACAGGCACCGGTGACACTCTTTCGATTGCGCGCGTTTCTGCTGTACTCCCCCGCTCGCAGTCTGCTTGATTCCCTGACACTGCCGAACATGTGCGAGCTTGATCTGTGTAGCCTGCCGGACTATGCGCAA
>JARIHP010000322.1:0-22556 GCA_029282125.1 Mycena amicta | reverse complement strand
GATGTGAGAAGGAAATGGCCCATTCTACGTTACTTGAGCCCAAAGCTTTGCAAATGAGAGTGTACCGACGATGCTATAATGGTTCTTGACGCAGTCGCGTCTGATGCATCAAGAAGACCTCGCAGGTCAACGCTCTGCCTTCAAATCCGGTTGAGAAGGACGAGATCGGGTGGGAAAAAACGCACTGGTGTATGTTCAGCAGATGCCCTCGGCCCATCGCCAGACCTCCAGTCTTTTTCAAGTCCTCTGACACTCCTGGTCCCTGCCAATCTTCTACCCGTCGTATCCTGTACACACCGCGTGCGCTTGTTGTCCAAGGGAGAAACCGCGGGGACAAGAAAGGATACAGCGCATAGTCATGAGGGAAAGCGGAAGATGTTGGCAAGGATGAGGAGCTCGGAAGAGAAGGGGGAAGGTGAAAGAATAACCGTCGGTTTTGAGGAGCGGAGTCCTGAGAGGTAGGTCATGCCAGCTGAAAGATTAACCAGGAGGCCTACCTCACACAGAGTTTGTGCCAAAAGTCGTCTGACGATTAGACCTGTTCTCGAATGATGCTTGAGGAAGGAAATGCGAACCTATGCACCGAGTCAGGGCCTGAAAGTAGACATAGGATACTCGTTGGACCTTGCCCTCTCCAAAAGCTTCCACGAGAGCCCCAGACAGACGCGAGATGCGATTTAATATGTCGGCTCTGGTAGTCGTTCCCGGGGGCAAGCAAAAACTCTTCGACCATAGACTTGCCTCGAGATCAACAGCTTGCAAGGGGGGGAAAGCAAGTGGCTCACATCTTTTAAATGAGTTATGTGTTTGCCTACCTCCTGCAAGGCACCATTGGTCCCTTCAATGTGCAAAGAGAGAGGATTGATTGGAAAGTGAAGCGGACGCCGTGTTGGTGGGACAATGCGCGAGACTCTGCGCCGTCTGAACATGGCTTCAGCACGAGAGAGCATGTGATTCACAGGGCAGCACCTTGCCGAGAATCAAAAAGGCTTGAGTTGGGGTCAAAGGGAGAGCTAAGATAATTGGAGTACACATGCACGCGACATGAACAATGCGCACTCTCTGCTCCCAGTTCAGCAGCACGCTCCTGCTCCCGGATAGCGGCCAGGGCGGGCCAATTCCACTGTTTTTTCTATGATGGCAATGGCCAAGGGGCCTTTTTTGCGGTCGGTCGGGAGAGGAATGTTGTACAATTTGAGAAATTGACGGAGCTGGTCTGCATTGAAGGCGCTGGTCAATCTCTGCAGTAGATCTGTGTATTCGGACGCGTAAATGGGCGATTCTGGCGATGCATGAGAGGCGGGCCGGAGGCGTTCGAGGTCATGGAGGACGACGCTGGTGCTCGTCTGAGAGATATTGTCGAGGTGTTCTTGGATTGCAGACCCAGCGCGTTTCTTTATTGCGGGGACGACATAGCGGCGGGCGAATAGTGGTCGACGGAGCATCCAAAAAGTGTGACCGGGATCAATTTTTTATTGACCATGGACTCCGACGACGGCATCGACTACTCTGACATTGAAGAAAAGTCTGTCGCCGTCGGAATGCAATCTCACTCCGCTCACAACAGCCCAGATACAGCGTCCACTACGATGAAAGCCTCGAGAACGTCGTCGTCGTCGATGGCGTCCCCGTCATCGACAAGTCAAAGCTCGACAAACTGCTCTCCCGAGTCTGCAAGGAATTCTCCCGCAAAGGTGTCCCAGTCAAGCCGGAGGACATACACATGTCCTGGAACGATGCTACCGCCAAAAGTCAAGGGTCCGGTGCCCCGTCACATTGCCTGGACTTGAAGCTCACCCGTCTCACAGGTTTATGTTCATAGAATTCAGAAATGCCGACGAAGCAAGCCTTGCTATCGGAGCTATGCACAACCACCCTTTCGACGCAAAACACACTTTCAAGCTAAACCGCTTCTCTGATATCGAGCGCTACGACAACATGGACGAGACCTATGCTGAACCCCAAGTCGAGGAGTATGTTCCGCGAGTAAGTTTGTCCGCTCCAAGCTCCGAAGAAAGGTCTCATGTCTCTAGGAACATCTGAGAGCGTGGCTTGCGGACCCGCAGGGACGCGACCAATACGTGACGTACCGTGGGGAGGACGTTGAGATTCACTGGCACGGAAAGCCTTCCCAATCAGAAATTGCCATGCAGCCAGTAAGTATAGAATCGGCTCCGAAGGATCGTGGCTAAGGTCGACAGGATTGGAAAGACTTTTTGTATGTTGCGTGGTCTCCACTAGGGACCTATATCGCAACGCTCCATCGACAAGGTGTCCGGCTATGGGGCGGGCCGTCTTGGAAGCCTCAACAACGATTTGCGCACCCTCTCGTCAAGCTCATCGACTTTTCGCCGTGCGAACAATACATGGTCACTTGGTCGAACGAGCCCATCGTCGTTCCCGACGGGGCGCCACAGGGTCCTCAGTATCTCTCACCGGACGACGAAGGGAATAACCTTGCGGTGTGGGACATCAAGTCGGGACACCTTCTCCGGACTTTCTCAACCGCCAACGAAAACGATCCCCAAACGCGGAAGCAGATGCAGTGGCCGGCGCTGAAATGGAGTCCTGACGATAAATTCGTCGCGCGGGTGACTCCGGGCCAAATGATCAGCGTGCACGAACTGCCGAGTATGTATCTACATGGGAAGAAAAGTCTCAAAGTCGAGGGCGTCGTCGACTTTGAGTGGTGTCCTCTGGGCGACAGGGACCGAGAGGAGGCGGAGCAGGCGGGCAAGACGTCGAAAAAGCCAAGGGAGAATATGCTGGTATACTGGACGCCTGAAGTTGCAAATCAACCTGCGCGGGTCACTCTACTGGCTTTCCCAAGCCGCGCGATCCTCCGACAAAAGAATCTGTTTAATGTGACCGAGGTACGGTCCGCCGATGTCTTCTCACGAGGAGATATACTGAATCGTTTCCAGTGCAAACTCTACTGGCAGAATCAGGGTGACTTTTTGTGCGTCAAAGTCGACCGTCACACCAAAACGAAAAAGTCAATATTCTGCAATCTGGAGATCTTCCGGGTGCGGGAAAAAGACTACCCTGTGGAGGTCGTCGAGCTGAAAGGTTTGTGGTCGATGCGCGACCTCCTCGAGCTGGTTCTAATCGATGCAGACACTGTAACGGATTTCTCTTGGGAGCCCAAAGGGGAGCGATTCGCGATTGTTTCGAGCAACGACCCGAACTTGGGCAACGGAGGACCTGGCATCACGATCAAGACCGACGTGAGCTTCTATCAGCTGGACCACGGCAAAAACGATTTTAAGCTGCTCCGTAAGCCGCGGACAACAATCCGGTGCCGAATGTAGCTCAAGTCTCTTTCTCAGGCACACTTCCAAATCGGACAAGCAATGCGATTCGCTGGTCTCCCCGCGGCCGCCACGTGGTTCTCGCGACAGTTGGTTCGACCAGCAAATCCGAGCTCGAGTTCTGGGATCTCGATTTCACCACCGACGAAAGCCAACAAAAGGCCAACCAGGAGTGGGGCAGCGGTATACAGCTGCTTGGGGCGGCCGACCATTATGCCCTCACAGACGTGGAGTGGGATCCCTCTGGTCGCTACTTGGCCACGAGTGCCAGTTCGTGGACGCACACTGTAAGGTTCCTTAGCACCTTGTCAGATCGCACTCACACTCGGCCAAGCTCGAAAACGGCTACGCCATTTGGGACTTCCGCGGCCAGGAAATAACAAAACTGATCCAAGACCGCTTCAAACAATTCATTTGGCGGCCCCGGCCACGGACACTCCTGTCAAAAGAGCAGCAACGTCATATCCGCAAGAACTTGAAGGAGTTCAGTCGACAGTTTGAAGAGGATGATGCGGCGGAGGAGAGCAACGTGAGTGCAGAACTGATTGCACTGCGGAAGCGACTTGTGGACGAGTGGAATGCGTGGCGCCAGCGGAGCAAGATTGAATATTTTGGGGACGGAAACAGCCGGGGCGAAAACGGAGTGGCCGCGCCGGAGAAGGAGGAAATAGAGGTGTGGGTGGAAGAGCTCATTGATCAGGTCGAAGAAGAAGTCGTGTAGGCTTATTCGTATATAGAAACAGGCCACGCGTGCGACTGCAGACCCTTGGGAAGACAGCCAAGCCCGTATTCGGCCCATCAATCTCGCAATCGTTTTATAATCTCTTCATCTCTCATCCTTTTCCCCTGTTTTCCCTCATGGCATCTACCACACCCACACTCTGGGCGACCGCATCCAAGGAATGGGTAATACAGCCCAAGCCCAAGCCCGGCCGCAAGCCCAAGAAGGACCCTGCTCCTGCGCAGAACGACGACCAGGTGCCTCTCTTGCCCATCGCTATCCCCTTGTCTAACAAAACCGTGTCCAGGGGAGGCGGGTACAAAACAGAGCGGCTCAGCGTGCTTTTCGTGAACGGAAACAGTCGCAGCTGGCTGATCTCCAGGCGCGCGTCCAGTCATACGAACAAGGTGAAATCGAGCGGAATGTCGCGTTGCAAGCGGTTGCGAAGCGACTGAAAGAAGAAAACGACGCTCTCCGACGGGAGAACGCTGTACTCAAGGAAAAGCTGGCCAGGGCCGAGCAGGATGCTTCCAGTGAGCGCAAGCGATGGCGTGACGACTCGCCCGCTTCCAGCGTCGCGTCTAGCTCTCGGAAAAAATACAAGCTCGACCACGACCCCCACGATGCACAGGTCCCTCGCTTCGCCCACCCGTACCTATCCTCTCCCCAGTCCATGGTCTCGTCGCCAGATTCATCGACCGACTCCCGCTTCGCATCCACTCCCTTTGACACGCAACCCGATGCGTTTGTCGCTTTCTCCCATCTCAAGTCAGAGGCCGGCACGTTCCCCGCGTTTGACTGTGGCTATTGCACCCCAGATACACCTTGCGTTTGCCGCGATGTCTTCCAACAGACCCAGGAGCCCAAGATGTCTGTCGCGCCCCCGACCATCCGGTCCATTGTTCTTGGATCGCCACCGCCTCAGGACGAGCCGTCCATTCTGGAAAATCTTCCTCCGTACCAGCCGGCGGTTCCCCTCCGACTGCGGCCGCGCGGTCCTACGGTCCAGATTAATACCATCTTTGAAGTCAACCCGCCACAACCAACCTGCTCCGGCGATCCATCGAATTGCTCTGCCTGTGCTGACGACTCTTTTGGCAAGGCGTTTTGTGAGAAACTCTCTACGTTGCCGTCCTGCGACAACTGCCCGGAAGGCGTTTCAGACCACGTTCTCGCAGTCCCCGTTCCATCCCTCCCCGGTGTTGCACCGTTCTCGACGTCTGTCGAGACAATCCCTACGAACGATGCCTGGCGTCGGTTCAAAGCACATCCCAACGTCGATTTTTCCGATTTGGACATGCTTGCCGACGTAGTCGCTCGACGCTCAAAGTGCACTGGCCCCACGATCTCTATAACGCCGCCTCCAGGCACAGCGGAAACTGCTGTCGCTGCTGGTACCCTCGTCCGAATCACCCGTACTCCTCACCGATCCTCATGCACATTTCCACGAGCAAGAGCTGGCGCGTGCCATTGTCTTACCTCCCCACCTTGAATGCCAGCGGGGTGTGCGCGAGGTGCGAGCAGATGCTGTACGGGAAGCGCTACGTCTCTTGGACAGCAAATTCCTCTCTCAGTAACTTATTATTTTGTATTATTATGCATTGAATCTATTTCTTCCGTCGTCGATGGCGAGGATGCCCGAGCAACCATCGTCGCCATTCTCTAGCCAACCGCCTGAGGTCCTCGAAAAGCTTTAGGCGATTTTCTTTCGACATGACCGGCATGTGTCCCCGATCGTGGAGAGAGCGAAAGTACACTACGGCGGACTTTAACGACGCCTGGTTGATGTCGGCCGGGAGCGGACTAACGTGGGCCCAAAGGGTAGTCAGGACACGGTAGCACATCTCATACGCCCCCACAAAGAAAAAGGCACTCGCCACGGCGTCGATAGCAGGAACGTCGGGCTTGATGCCTGCAGCAACCATCCGACGAAAGGTCTGGAGGGCCATATGTGGTTGCTTCTGTCGCGCGTAGCCGACAATGAGAATGGTGAAGAGGACCACATCGGGTTGGAAAGACCCGTGTGTCGCTGTGCGCATAACTTGGATAGCAGAGTCGAAGTCTCCAGCCTTGGCGTACCCTTCCATCAATGCGCTGAAGTGGTGCCGCGTTGGATGAAGACCGCGGGCGAGCATTTCCTGGAAGACTGCGGCGGCCGAATCCATGTCTCCTTTGATCACACCATCGTGTCTGATACGCAAAGCGATGGTAGCCCGGTCGCTTTTGATTCCACGTCCAAGCAGTGACTGTTCTATTGGCCGAAAGGTCCCGCGATGACGCGCGCGACTGGGAAGCTGCAAACCTGCTAGCGGGTCAAAGTTGGGTCCGACACTAGTCATTGCTGCTTCAGGATAGTGACGTTCTCCATGTGTGCGCGTACGGGAGAACTTGGCAGCAGTGACATCCCATCCAGCACCGTCAATGAGAAACTTTTGAAAGCGAAGGGTGGAGCTGAGAATTACGTGCGCCTCCTTGAGCGTAAACCGCGGAGAAAATCTGCGAACCATCCTCATGAGTACTCGTGGTTGGGCACGCTGAACCCTGTGCATGTGCGAAGCAATGATTTGACCAGTCTGCGAGTCGGGCTTCAGGCGGTTGGCACGCATCAGGCGAAGTACCGTGCGTGCGCCAGGAAGACCGTTTGAACCCAGGACGCCCCGCAAGAGATAGTTGAACACTTGACGGGTAGGAGGTCCCAGTGCTGTCGCTTCGAATGGAACAACGAATCCTTCAGGTGAGGGGAGGTTTTCTAAAGATAGCGTGTTTGGATCACACAATCCAGCAACCAAGCGGACTGCCGCTCCTCCCTGGCCCGAAAGAAAGTAAGCTCGCATGAGAGAAGTCACGGTTCGCAAAGTTGGGTTCATTCCGCAGAGGCGCATTTGTTCGACGACGGCCAAGCAGCGTGGGAGATCGTGGAGGTGCGCGAAAAAGTCGATAAACATCGCGAACGTGACGGCGTCTGGTGCAACGGTAACGGGAAACGCGCTCCGGGTCTTTTCCGTGTCACCGCTGCTTTGGACGTCTGCAGCGGACAGCAAGAGCACCAGAGGACCGACCTTGCTCTGATCGTAGGCCGAAAGCAAGTAAAAGACCTCGTCCATGTCGTAGATTTTGAGGCGCAGATTCATTAGACTGTTCATCATATGCGTCGCGGTACGGCCAGGAATATGTGCAAGTGCGTCGATACCGCGCTGCTTGACTTGCTCGTCTGGTCCGATGTTCTGGTACAGCGTCGAGACCAGGGCATGGGTGGAGTGGTCTGGGGGCTGACCGGCTGCGGTCATCTTGAGCAAACACTCTCTCGCGCCAGCAAGATCGTGGTTGCGGATGTGGCCAGAGAGGACAAGGTGCCAGGTGCGGCGTGTGGGAACGAGGTCGTTGGCTTCGTAGAGGTCGGGGACGGCAAGCAGTTGGGCGTAGTTTTGAGTCTCCAGCAGGCCACGCGCGCGCCAATCCAACAGGGCCGCGGTTGTTTGGTGGGTGTTGTGTTTGCCCGAACGGATCACGTACAATAACAGTTCCCATTCCTTGAGAGCACCGAGTCGATACGCGACAACCTCGTAGGCCTTCATTCCGAGGGTGTGGCCGAGCTGGCGCGAGATGTTTATGGCGAGCAACGCGGTTCTCGGTGTTCGCGACGACGCGAGATCGTAGAGAAGATGGAGGATTTTTTCTGGGTCGCAAAAGTAGTCGCGGAGCGGAGTGCTCCGCTGGAGGACGCTCAGACGCTTGTGGTTTTGTGGGACGGTGAGGAAAAGTGTGAGGAGGGCCTGATGTGGTGTGGGGAGCATACAAGTCGAAGAGGGCGGCAAATGTATGCTGCGACATGACGAAAAGAGCTGCTTGCAGGCCTGTGTGGCAACCCTCCTCAGCATTCGTCAAAGGAGCCTGTTCGCGGCGAGTGAGCATGGTCGACAGCAGGAAAGGCATAGTACCTGCGCACATCGAACACCACAGGGTAAACGCCGTGACTGTCACAACCTGCGCTTTGGTCCCGACCATGAACTATGCCGACCATGAACCAAAGTCTGCGATGCCTCTGGGCCCTCTCCACGTCAACCGACTATATTTCCCCCCCACGTGGCCAGACTGTACCTGAAACGCGTGGTCCGAGGCGCGAGCGGGCGATGCTTTACCTATCAGACGCGCCACTCAGACTGCAGCTGCGAGTTACGAGGACTCTACTTTATTAACGCCGTTGACGGCACTCTAGTGCCCGGCAAACGAACTGCTCTCCGCCCAAACATACTGGCGGTCCCTTTCTCCGAGATCTATGCACGCAACAGCACAGTGCATTGGGGCGGAGCCGCTATACTCCCGCTGACGCGGTGTCTGCGACACTCCATCTTCCGCGGTTCTTCTCCACACACCCTGATTTTGTTTTTCTGTTCTGTCAACTTCCGTCTTGACCGCATCCAAGCCTCGTGCGCAGTGCTATAATTGGTTGGTTCAGATATTGCCGACCTCTTTTTCTACGCCGCCCAGTGACATTTCGTGAACCCCGCTCCGAGGTCGTTCCATTTGTCAGAGAGAGCGCCTCACGTATGTACCTGGCGTTTCATCTCGGTTTGGCAGACGAGGCTATTCTGCAGATGGAGCACCAGTCGATATCTCTGGGGCGTACGTATAAAAAGCAGCAACTTCCAGCCCGCACCTAACACATCTAACACCTCTCGATGCTCAGAACGCACCTTACCGTACTTGAGGACACCGCTCGTCGGACCCCGTCCTCTATCGCGTTCAACCTTCCTCGAGCCGATTCTCAAAGCAGTCATGTCCAAGACTGGTATCCAGTTACCTATCGGGTAGGTTTGGCTAACTCGGTTAGTCGACGATTTATCATCAACTTTAGCAATTCCTCCTCGACGTCGAGCTGTTTGCGCGACACTGGCACTCGACGCTAAGCAGAGATGGCGTAGCGCCTGGTTCTGTCGTGAGCCTTTGGTATGCTCGCGGTCTCTATCTGCCTCTTGTGCTCAATTCTATCTATCTATAGGCTGGGCGGTTATAGCTACGAGGACGTTCTCAACATCTATGCCATATCCAGGGCTGGTTTCACTCCTCAACTCTTTTCGCTCCGATTGCCTTCCCCCGAAGTCATATTCGAGCTTATTCACGCTGCGGGGGCCAAAGCCATCGTGTATGAGTCGGCGTTCGGCGATGCTCTTGAGAACTGCCCTGTTCCCGCACATTTGGCTGTCGTACACGAGACCGTTTCTGCGACGGCATGCGTCTTGCCGCCGCTGCCGGACCCTGCCGCTGATGCCATCGCCTTTTACTTCCACACCAGTGGCAGTACAAGCGGCCGTCCCAAGGTTCATGGAGCGATCCCTGCCTGCCTAAAGTACTCATCCATCGCCAGCTTGTCCCCTGCACCCATCGTTGGCTTGAAAGTATTATAATGAAATCGAACCAAACCTGCCGCCCTCTGGATTCTCGGCGTCAAGATGTGACCGTTTGGATGTGAGTGGCGTTGCACTTGTACGGATTTTAGTCTCATCGCCTCCTAGGGGCTCTATGTGCCACATCGGCCAGACTTTCATGTTAATCGGCAGGTGTGTGCGACCCAGCAGGTGGTCGTACTCGTTATTCACAATCTACAGTGTGCAACACGGTTCATGTGTCATTCAACCTTCAACGATCTCGTTCTCAGCTCAAGAACTCGTCGCCATGATTCAACGTTGCGGTCTTAATCGCCTGAATCAATTCGCCGCGTTCTTGGCCAACCATCTTCGTGCTGCGCGTCAGGATCCCAAGCTTTTGTCTCTTCTCTGTGGTCTCGACGAGGTCCTGACGAGCGGCATGCCTCTTCCTCTTGAAGAAGAAGACTGGGCGTACAACAATGGCATCAAGCTCAGAGTAAGTTCGATCGTCTCCCAGTATGTTCATTATTCTGAGATTTCTTTAGAATCTCTTTGGAAGTACGGAGGCAGGCGGTATGCTGACTTCGATTGGCGGTAGTGGGGACGATGCGCGTCTATTAGTGCCTCTTGCAGGTACGGCATACAGCTTCATTCCTGTCGCGGGCGACGGGGGCGAAAGCCAAGTGCACCAGTCTACCGCTCGGATGCTCGAGTTCGTCATCCTGGCCGAGTCCCCCGACTGTCCGCATGTCTCTCTTCGACATGTGGACGGCAATTTCCGAACGGGGGACCTGTTTCAAGAGGTCGCGCCTGGTCGCTATCGCTCCTGCGGCCGTGATGATGACTGGATAAAATCGGAGAACTCTCTCCGCTGTGATACCAAGTGAGTAAATTATCCAAAACGTCAACCAGGCCTGACCAGTCTTCCCAGGTCAATCGAAGACAACGCTCGAATGATGTGCGGGGAACTGATCGAAAACTGCGTAGTTGTCGGCTGTGGTCGGCCCTCACCTGTGCTTTTCGTCGAGCCAGGCACGAACATGGACCACGAAAAACTAAAGAAGGAAATCATCCGAAAGACGCGACAGTTTCACTCGCGGCGGTATCTCCACGAGCGCATCACATCGTCCAACTTCATCGTAATCGTGCCCCCAAACGCCCTTCCACGGACCCTGACGAAAGGGAACATCAGGCGTGCCGCCGTTGAGAGCGCCTACAAAACACTGCTCGATGGGATCTATGCTTGCTGAGCAAGCTGCTGTATTTGTTATTTCTAACGTTATACAAACTCATTAATGTATCGTACATGGTCGGCCAATATTAATGCCTCTCAAGCAAAATTACATAGAGGAGATTCCCAAGACGAGTCGGCGGACAACCGCGTCGCGGGGAACTTTTTCAAAGTTCTACGGGGAAGGTGGTGACCTGGGAGGAGCCGGACTTGCGGATATAACCAGTGACCTCACTCTCGCTGAGGGAACTCGCCGCTTCGTGGAACGCGGCGACAGGAGGAGAGTGTAAAACGATGTCGTGCGTCAAGTGCATGAGCGAAGCTGGGTCAGAGGTGGCGGACTCTGAGAGAATAGGGAAGTTCGATAAATGCTGCTTATAGCTCGCTGGCGGAAGGCCCGAAGCATCGAGGTATGGGGAGGTGTCCGCCAAGGTGAGATCCCAGTTGGTGAGGACAGTGATAGGCCGATGAGAGAGGCGGAAAGCATTCAAAGCAGCGAAAACATGGTCAAGGGATGAATTCGCGGTGTAGCGGTCAGGCCAATGGAACGCGCTCATCGAGTCGACGACGACAAGCGCGATATCGCCTTCGACTTTTTTCCTTTGATATCGCCCCAGTGCAGCGATTGAGACAGCAAGCTGAGCGGTCGACTTTGGGCGAAAGATGTGTAGATTCCGCAACGCGTCCTGAAGCTGAGAACTGCCAGTGGAGCGTTTCGCAGCAAGCAATTGGAACTGCAGCGGATCGAATGTGGAATCAAGGTCAAACAAGACGGCTGCTTTCCCCCGGAGCAGTACGCATGAAAGCAGCATGTCTAGAACAAGTCGTGTTTTGCCTGAAGCGGAGGGCCCATGGATACCAAGCACGCTGCCGGGGGCGATTGGACCAAACTGGGACGTCTGGAAGGGCGACGAATCGGAGGAGCCACGAACGGCTGAGAGCAGCTGAACCGGGGTGAGAGAAAACAAATGAAACGCGCGGAAAGCCTACAGTCGACAAGGACTCGCTTTGAACAGTTTCAAGCATTTCCGGACAGAGGCAGGATCATTCTCTGTGACATTTTTGGATCTTGTTCCTCTCATTTGATGGCGACCGCTGCCCGACCACCTCCAGCGCGTAGACCGGCGGCCACCTCTCCAACCCCGCCAATAAACCGAGGGGCTACCGCGCGCTCAGCTGCATCGCCCAGAGTCTCTTCGTCCCTTGCGCCAGCTCGTCGTGCCTCCCTTAAAGCTGCCCCCGCCAGACGCGATTTCGGCCTCCTTGAAGCAGGAAACGGAGCACAAGGAACAGGTCCGTCATAATTGCTTTCTGTAGATTATGCCTTAGCGTCCACTAGCTTCTCGTTCAAGTCCAAGACAAGGAGCAGGTAATTACCCGCATGCTAGCAACGCTCTCCGCTGACCCATTTCAGACCATTGCCACCCTCTCAACAGAGAACACGAACCTCACCTCCGCACTCCAGGCCGCGGAGAACAGAATTAACGAGCTCTACGCTGACCAAGCGCGTGGCGAACTCGATCTAGCCCAGCGCATAGAGATTTCAGAGAATCTTAGAGCACAAGTCCGCGAACTAGAAAAGGAAAAGAGAGATGTCCAGCGAAGATACAACGAGCAGGTCAGCTGCGCCAAACAACTCCGAGGCTTTCTATCCTTAACCTTCCATTAGACCGGCACCTTCGAAGCAGAACGCCAGGCCTTCTACGATAATGAACAACATCTCAAGTCGCGCATTTCCTCCTTTCCCAGGCGCGAAGACAACCCGAGCGACCCACTCCCTCGGAAGCGCTGGACACCGAATCCATAGTCGAGGAGGAAGAAGAGGAAGAACCCCAGGAGCCAGAGCCTCCCAAGCAACAAATGGACGACCCAGAGTCGGAGCCGGCAGAGATGACTGCGCTGCCGCCTTGAGCTTTCCACGCTCTCCACATCGTATGCCTCGCTTAAAAACACGCTCGCTCTGGCACAGTCGCAGCTGGTTGATCTCAAGCGCGTCAACCACGAACTGCAGGTTTGTCGTTGCTCTTGTCGTCGTTGCGGTGCTAATAGAGACAAAGGATGAGAACGAAAGCTACCGTATTTTACTCCGCGAAAAGACGCTGAGCGGTCAGTTCGACGTCATGAAGCAAATGGGTGGCTCGTTGTCAGACGAGGACGACTCTGATGACGACGAGGGAGCTAGTGCGGAACACGGCAGTCTTCGGAGCGCACCTCGCAGCGTTCTCGATAAGGTCGAAGAAGAAGACGATACACAGGAGACTCTCGAACAACAACTCGAACGTAGTCCTTGCTCCTCCCCGCGATACCGACTCGCCTTCTTCGTCGCGCGGGTTCGGCCGCCAGCTCGGAAGCGCACAGGGTCGCAGTCTCACTCCCCGCAGATTCGCGGAGAATCGCTCGCAGATTTGCCCATCACCGGGCCCGGACTGGATCTCGCTGCAGAACTTGGTCGCGCGGAGAATAAGGACATCCTGGATGGCAACATGGTCGAAGACCAGGACCGCTCTGTACTGAACGGGAAGAAACGTTCCAAGAAGAGTTCCTCTGGTCGCAAGGATATCGAAGTCGGCATTGAACAGAGTGGTTCCATGGCCGACATAGATGCTCTCAAGACCGAAGTCAAGTCGCTGAAAGATGCAAACAAAGCGTTGTCGCTCTATGCGTCAAAGATCATTGACCGTATCATTTCGCAAGAAGGTTTCGAGCATGTCCTTGCTGTGGACTACGAGAAGGACCCGCCACAGTCACCAGCTACAGCTGGACCTGCCCTGACAACCTTCCCACAACAAAACCTCGGCCGCAATCCGTCATTGTTGCGCGCTCCACATCATTTACCCCAGGAACCCCCATCGTTGGGCACTTCCCCCTCCATGCCGCCTCCAAAGCTTGGTTCGCCACCCCCACCCACTGCCAAAACTCAGCGTAGATCCCTGTCTTTCGACTGGAAGTCCTTTTCACTCTTCAATGGGGACAAGAAGCCAGAAAATCCGAGCTTGCGTCCGTTAAACGCTCAAGCCCGGGGCGAGCCCCGTTACTGGAGCGCGCAAACTCGAAACACATGAGGACGAAAACGACCGCAAAGAAAGAGAGCGGATGAACGCAACCATGAAGCTCATGGGCATCCAACCACAATCTTCGCCGTAATTCTCCCGTCTGCGACACCCCCTGCGCCAGTAGGCGTACCCTCGACACCGTCGCGTCGATTCTCGTTCTTCAGCCGCGCACCACCACCACCTTCCTCAGAGACGTCCGACGCTGCATCTATGCACTCGAATGCCAGTGGTGCGCGCATTGGACTGGGATCGGTCCGCCTAGCTTAACGGAGGAGGCACTGGAGCATGCTGAAGCGCAAAATTCGCTGGCTGCTCTTGATGCACATGAGCGGTCACTCAGCGCCGAGATTGCAAAGGGCTCGAGCGGTGGATTCACCGAAATCGCTCGCAGGCAACCTGGCAGCAGACGAGCTCGACGAAGTGCCACCGGTAGCGGGGGCAGTAATGGAAGCACAGTCTGGAGTGCTGGAGAGGATGACGACTAGTTACGACCCATTAGAGATTTTACACGCAATTCACGACGCATTCCCAATTCAACTCGGAGGGTATACCGTATAATTTATGTCCAGGTTAATGACCATATATACCCGCATTACTTTTCGCTCCGTCAGGTTGAGTGCTTTACCAAGGTGTTCTGTGTGTGCGTTCGTATCGGTTTGGAAAGGGTTCGTTAATGCGAACTCGCGCAAGATTTGTGGATGCCGCAGTCTCTCCGTTTGGCTAGAAGAGCCCATTGGACAGCGTGTTTGGCAGTAGGAAATGCACTGACAGTACTTTTTGGCGCTGCTTCTGGGACAACCGTAGCCGGTTTTCCTTCTCCGATTTGCCCTGGTTTTGCTTTTGGTTTCGGTCGCGCAGAGTTTTGCGGCCTCGACGGGAGCTGGTTCGTCTACAGCGACTAATGGCTAGCTGTATGTCGTCCATAGTTTGCACCAGCAAGATGCTCTTAGCCTTCGCTTCACTCTGCGCTCATGGGATTTCGAATACGGCGAAGAGTCGCTTCTAGGCGCTGGCGCAGCGCATCCCGCTTAATTTGCTGCTTTTCTTCTTTTTTCAGCGTCGGTGCATTAAGATTCTTGGTCATAGCGTGGAGAACATCGTCTGCCTGGGTACTCGCGTGAACTTATGCTTTCGGTGTCGAGTGGTAGGACGTACCGACTCTGCTACGGCGCTGCCGAGATGAACATGCTCTACAGCGTTGTCTTGTACTGCAAAAGACCGCTTAGATAGCCTGACAGGATTCCTGGGCTCTTTGGGCTATCTGGGTGTTGGTACGAGAAGCCGAGCCTCATTGAGCACTGACCATGGTGGTTTAATTTGCGATGCAGCCCGTCACAGATCCCTGATTAGATCGTCCTATGGTACTTTCAAGGGGTATCGAGTTCTACAGATAACGGTCTATCCTCCTCCTCCGCAACTTCCTCTATTGGATCTTCCCGGCTCTTGACCTTCTCGTTATCCAACCCAACAACGACAAAACTCAGCAGAACCAGGATCGCCCCAAATATGACTGCCCACGAGTGAACTTGGACAACAAAAAGTCTCCAATGACCGCCAAAGGTATCGTGAGGCTCAGGCCAACAGTCACGACGAGCGGTAGTAAGTTTTGAGCATTGCCAAAACATAGATAAAAGTCACTTGTGAGTGTTATACCCATCTTTGCTCGTTTTGAGTAACAGAAAAGAAACGGAAAACAAGACGACGTACGTTTATCAACAATGCTGCAACAGCGTCACGAGAAGGCCGCTCCAGGGTCTCCGCACCAGTGAGATGTAAGATAATTCCCATCGGCCAGCAGAGGAGAATGTTGAACAGGCCCCATATCTCGAATTGAATAAGTCCCAAGTGGTTTTGAGAAAATCAATGCACGAACCCGAAAGAACGGTTGCATGTCGATGCGTGATTCTGAGCGGATTCGTACTTTGAGTAGAATGACATAGCACGCGTAGAAAATTGCAGAGATGAGCGCGAGGGCATCGCCAAATATTGGCCGTGGTGCCAAGTCCTCTGTATGCGCCAAAGGTCGCGACGCGGCCCCCGCTGGTTGCTGAGGCTGCACGGAATCGGACAGAGACACCAATATGACCCCCGCAAAGCTAATAATGCGCATTCAGACGGGTACAGCCGCAGTTCAGAGCTAACCTCGTGGCGACCGCGATAGTTTTGCCGATAGTGAGCGTCTCCACGCGAAATACCCTCCCAATCCCAAGCGTGAAGAAGCCTGCACTTGATGAGTGTATAGAAGATGAATGGGAAAGAACAATTACCGCTCATGCTGGAGAGAATTGTTGCACTGGCTACACTGGTGTAGTCAAGGGCCGCGTTGAGGGTCCAGTTGGCGATGAAACCTGCAGAACTTCATCCATCTTGGTTCAACGGGGGGCAAAATCAACGCGTACCACAGAAGCAAAAAACAAGAGCAAGTCTAGTCGTTTTCTCGGGTTGTCAGCGGAGGTAAGGCGTCTTCAAGCGGCGCTGCAGGTGGTGTAAGGTCGGCCCTCCGAGTCGACTGCCAAAGGTGGTACGACGTTCTCAAATGAATGTCATTCGCCAGTATGAGACGAGGCGACGACGCAACCTATTCCTCGAATCGACCTCCGTATTCTCCTCGCCACCACCACCGCCGCAGCGACACTGGTACGAGATAGAGAGCGAAACGACGCGGTGTTGAGATACGTGACGAGAAATGGCTTTTCGAAGCCCCCGTTGTACATGCCCTTTGGAAGGAGATGGTCAAAGGGCAGCAGGAGCGAGAGAGGGGGATCTGACCTGTGTAACGAAATTGGACGATGTCCATAATATGACCACAACGAGCAGCAGACCGATTCCAATTGCATAGTCGCGTGTTGCTCCAAGACGGGACACTTCTCGGAGGCGAGACCGGGCTTCGGGACACACTGCGCTGGCCAAGGCTCTCCATCTCAAGGTCTTCGTCCATTCATTGGCCCGATGACGAGCGTTGGACTCGAAGTTATGTGCTACTGGCAGCTGTGATCCGTTGATTTGCGATCAATGTTTGCTGTAGAGTACACTATAGAATACAGACAAGTACGGTATGCTACTCTCATCGGCGCCAAATACTGCGAGCGTCCAGTGTGGATTGAAGGGTGAGGGTGATATTTGACCTTTGTCGAACGTTCAGTGAACCAAAAGAGGGTAGCAAGTGACACAGCATACCTTTTCAAAAATGCGGTAGAGACTGATAATGAGATTTTGTGCAATATGCCAGAAGACCAATGCCAACAAAGGACAATCAGAGCTGTGTCGGGCGTCAGTCGCGCTCCATCTCAAGACGGCCAGCGGTGACCTCGCCTAGTTGATCGTCGCAACGCTTGTCGTCGTTGACAGGATCGGACTGCGACGTTGGACGAGGGATGGGTGCTGTACCCATGAGATATTCTTCTCGGGAGGAACAAGGAATCACGGAAGTGAAGAAGTTATCGAAGCAGAGACTGAGCGCTGCAGACCATGCACAGATAAACAAGACTTTCGGAAAGAGTGTGTGCGAGCTTGTGTGAAGTCCGCCATAGACCCAACGGTCGGGAAAAGTACTCGAGCTGAGGACGGTAGGGTTAGCGCCGGCTCTCTCTCCAACTGCTACTCACATATACGGAGGACATAACGTGGAGAAGGGTGAGCGGCGCAAAGATGATGACAAGCGTCCTAAGCCCAATGAGACGTGGTAAGGGGCGATGGATGCCACTCACGGGGAGCTGCCAAGTTCGCCGCTGGTGTGAAAGCGGTCTTTCAAGGGAACGTATTCGGATAGCAAGAGCCAGTGCCGCCGTGGTGAAAGAGATGTTGATCAGGCGAAATATCTACGAGGTTGTCAAAGATGGACTGCGCAATGCTGAAACACGTACGAATGGCACATAGGCATTGGAGAGAATGAAGGCGCGCAGTCGTTTCCGCCGCCGATGCCAAACTGCACGTTCCTTCTCGGAATCGACGGGAGAAGAGTCTTCAATCGGTGGCGCCTGAGCTCTCGCTGTGATGTCGGGCCTGCAGGACCCTGTGCACCAACCCGGGAGGTCCAAGGAGCGTCCCAGCCAGGAGTCGCATTGTGCTGCATTGTGAATGACGCAGTAGGGGGCGTCGGAAGGGTAATGGACAGATTCCAATTTCGGTTTATGGAGGAGCTTGCGCGGGAGTGTTGCCGATGACGACGAGGAAAGGGGGTGCTACCGTCGCGCTGTGTAGGTAGCCAAGATATCGAGCGTTCTTTGAAGGAGACGTCTTCCTGTCGCCCTTGTCCGAGGGGCCTGAAAGAGACGCTTCGGGGTCCATGGCGGGCGGCATTCGAGCCGCCGCGAGGTCGGGTGAAAGGAAACCAACGACTGGGTTCGTTTGAGGCATGGGTGGAGGAATGAGGTTACAGAGGGACGGGACTCTGTTGCATTGAGCGGATCGGAGAAAGCGTTGTCCGTTGGCGAGGGAGGTTCATCCTTGGCCCAAGCTTGAGGTCTGATTAGGATGAGTAGACAGCGAATACCGGGACTGACGGGGTGGCAGTTACTACTGTCTTGACGCTCATCGCTGCAATTGGGAGGAGGCATCTCGTAGTAACGCGTGACCGTGACTCCCACTCTCTCCTTCCGCTCATGGCCGACGGGACAGTCCCCTCTCTTTCCTCGGCGCACCAGGCGGCATTGGCCTCTCGCTTCGTCTCCCAGGACGAGCTGGATACTGCCAAAGCACGTCGGGATGAGCAATGGAAGGCTGCATACGCCAGGATCGGCATCGATCCGCCGGCCCCGCAGCAGCAGGAAGACTTTTCCGACGGTCGCAGTCTCGCAGAAGTGAGCTTTCCCATGCAATGTACATATACCGCGTATTGACTCCGCCTTCGGGGTGATGCCAGAAACTAGCCGCCAACAAGATTAAGAAACAGGAAGAGTGGGAGGAAAAGTCGCGTCTTGCGAATCAGTTCCGGGCCCTCGAGGAGGTGCGTACGTCCATGCAACGCCGTCAACCCTGAAACTCAGTGGTATCTACAGGATGAGGTCGCGTTTCTAGACCAAATACGCGAGAAGCGGGACGCAGAAGAACGGCTGCGGCAGGAACAAGACGGAGAAGAAGTACAAAACTTCAAAGAGTACTGCCTCCTTTTCGTCCTTGCCCACTTGTTGACCACCTCGTAGAGCTGTTGCTGCACGGGCTAGTGCTCTAAACAACCCTCCTCCTTCCGCATCCAAGCCCACCCTTCCAACCCCTGCACCCACGTCCGCCGCAGCGCCATCCCGGAAGAAAGGACTCCTCAAGGGCGTCGTGGTCAAGAAGAAAGCGAAGCCCGCGACCGAGACCAAACCGAATGAGCCAGAAGCAAAGGGAGATGACGAGCGCGACACTAAACGTCGACGTATATCGGAGGCTTCAACTGTATAAACTATCGTCGGTTGCAATGTCTGTCCCACCGCGCATGTCCAAGAAAAAAGCATAAGTCTTTGGATACAAATTACTCGCCACCCATAGATTCTCTGGCTTTCTTTTCCTTTTTTAGACGCTTGCGCTCTCTCCGTGCCTCCTCATCCTCATCTTGCACTTCTGCCGTCGCGGCCTTTGCGGCCTTTTTCTCTTTCTTCTTTCGCTTTCGCTCTGCCTCTGCATCGTCCTCGCCTGCAGTTACCATCGATACGTCGGCGTCCAGAACCTCCGATTTGCGTTTCCGCTTTTTCTCCTCTACGATTGGCTCCTGCTCCATTGGAGCAGCAATGGGGACTGCCGAAGTCGCAGCCGCGGGAGGCTGGATAGTCGAGTTAGTGGACGAGAAAGCACAGTCAGAACGCAATTGAGACTTGCCTCGTCCCGATTGTAGTCGACATAGTCGCGGCTCCATTCGGCTGGCGTAACACCGTCCAG
The DNA here is from genome assembly GCA_029282125.1 of Mycena amicta. Classification (NCBI taxonomy): domain Eukaryota; kingdom Fungi; phylum Basidiomycota; class Agaricomycetes; order Agaricales; family Mycenaceae; genus Mycena; species Mycena amicta. The sequence goes on along the minus strand of JARIHP010000322.1, from coordinate 3,015 downwards.
CTTTTCACCGTGCTTGCCCAGTTTGCCGTCCTTCACCATCTTCTTCTTTTGTACGGCCATGGGACCGAGACCCCAGCGACGCGGGTACGTGTCGCGCTCCATGATGCAACGCTTCACTTTGGCGACCACACCATGGTCACAAGTCGCAAGTTCAACGGTGGTCATTTGAGCGATAGCGAGAGCAATGGCTTCACCTACGCAAGCGTTAGAAGCAAAAGACTGAGAATTCAAGGTATATATACCTTTCGTGGTCATTAAAACAACCTCCTCGTTGATAGAGATGTCTGCTTCGTAGCGCAAAAGGCCAGGAATCATGAGCTTTGCGCCATAGCAAACGGCGTTGACGGCACTGTCTTTGACGACAATACGCTTGTAGCCAACCAACAGACATTCCAAAGGACGAATGACGCGACGGAGGTAGGATTCTACAATAACATCGCTGAGAAATAGAGGATGGACGTGAAGAATTACGACGCACCATCGCGGTTGTTGTCGTACATCCATTGCGCGTCCATAACGTCGTGCATTGTCACGATATCGTCGTTTTCAGACATGGCGCCGCTCCGTACGCGTCGAAGCTCTTGCATATGGCCACCCACCCCGAGAAGTAGACCGAGGTGAACACAGAGCGTCCGAATATAGGTTCCTGCTTCACAGGAGACCCAGAAAACAGCCAAGTTGCGTTTCTCGTCAAACTCGATGAGATTCGACTGGTGGATAGTCCGTATGCGTAGTTGCCGTTTTACGGCGGAGATGAGAGGTGGACGTTGGAAGAGAGCGCCGGTGAGCGTCTGTAATGCTCGGGGAAGAGCTGCGGGGTTGGGGAGAGCTGCGTGCAGTCGCAGCACGCAGACGTACTCTTTTCCTATCGTAAAGTTGTAGTTGTGTTGAAAAGGTAAGGAAGAAAAAAACACACCTGCTCCCTGGCGATTTCACTAGTCTCGTTGCACGGTCAATGCATACAATTAAACAGCCAGTGACCTTGGGGTCAAGGGTGCCGCTGTGTCCAGTTTTCTCGACGCGGAGAATGCGCCTCAACCAGGCGACGACTTCATGTGAAGACGGATTTGAAGGTTTATCAAGGTTAATTACGCCGGACCTGTAGACTGTTCAATGCACTGCAGCGGGAAAAGCTACAAGGGGACGGACTTGATGTACGAGGTGATGTCGCGCTTGAGGGGACTGGAGCCTTGAGGAATGGGCGTGAAATGGCTGGAACGGACAAGAAGCTTGTCATAGTTTTTCAAGAGCAGCGGCCAGTCGGAGGTGTCCAGTCTCGGGACAGCAGACTCGGGCTTGATTTTATAGTCCTCGAGTTGAGCAGCAGAGACCTGCTCGCGAGTGAGCGCCATCGAGGTAGAGGTTTTTTGAGATCACGGGCTTGGTCACGCTAGTCACATATTATGTGTGATGCAATATGTAGATAAGATTAGATTACAACGATTTTCCTTTCTCAAAACCGACAATGCCAGCTCGCTCCACAGCACTTGCGACTCCGTCAGAGGCTGAACTTCCGTCAAAATACGTCCAGAAATGTGTTTGGAACCTACGCGGATCCGGAACTGAGTCGCAAGAGTGGACGCAAGATGTGTTCTCAATGCCTTGAGAGCGGCATTGCACCGAGGAGAGACTTGGAATCTGACCTTGCGGTCGATGAACACCGAGTTGGAGACGAGCTGCAGGTCCATGTCAGTGTCGTACACGGCAGAGGAAGATCAAATACTCGGAAATCAGCTTCTCCACAAAGCAGCAATATCGCAATGTCCTCAGACGGTCCCGTCTCCCAGACTGCGTGAAATGAGCATATGGGTCGGGCCGGATCGAGTGTGCGACATACCATAGAGTTTCTTGGAGTGCCTGAGCCAAATGTTAGAAAACTTGCTTCTTAATAATGGTGGTCTTACATTAGGGTGAAGTATACGAGATGATTTACTCCAAAGTCGGAAGGTTTTCTCGAAAAGTTTACAGAAGAGGGATGGAACGCGGCGAGTTGGTTGTTGGTAATGGTTCGCATCTGGCCATTCTCGATGGACAGGACTTTTGGGAACAATCCTGCCGTCAGCGAAGCGTTCAGTAAGGTATATTTCCAGCGTTGACGTCCAGGTGATCGGGCACGAAAACGAAACGCGTCTTGTGCCGTCCATAGCGTGCACTACGGGCTATTAGGCAAGTCTCGCTGGAAGAGGAGCAGCTAACCGAGAAAGCTCGCGAACGAATGACTTGTCGACGTGAATGAAACCCGAGTCCACAAGATAAGCCAAAAATTGCTGCCGAAGGTCTTCAATTTGCTGAAGGTTCTATAACCAAATCAGGGATAGCAGTCAACATCAAGAGTTGTGTCGAACCTGGTGGCTAAGGTAATTGTTGCGACAGAACTGCCGCACAAAGGAGGGATTGGCCCGTCTCCAGCTGGAGAATGCATTGTGAATCGTCAAAAAGTCAGAGTTGTCTACTGTCGTTAAGCAAGAGATCGTGTGTTCGTCCAGCGTACACACCAACTCGGAATGCCATCTTGGCCCGATCCGCTTCCTAGAAGGCATTCAAGCTCGGTCACGCGACTAGTGCTTTAAATGAACCTGCTCATGCCCGAACGGCGTTACAAAAGGAGATTTGGCGTTCAGGGCGGCAGCGATCGTCAGTGCAGGGTCCAAACATTTGAACAGAGTTGCGGTGAGTAAGAATTTTCTGTGCCGTTTGGGTGAGAGAAAGATGACACGACAATGTAGTTCATACCCTAGATGCACATCGGTCGGCAGTTTGCTTAACAAACGGCCCATGGGAGTGATGTCCTCGGATGCCGTGAGCGCACCCACCTAGGAGGATTCAGATAAGTGCTAAAATAAAGGCAAGACTGACTTCAACAAGCATGCTAATGGCCCGTTGAACGTTCAACGGAATTGGAGGATCTGCGATAGTTTTGGTGCATTACAAACCCTCAAAGCAAAAGTTCTTACCCAGTGCTCGAGACAATACATCCTCAACAGAGGTGCCCAAGTTCACCTGGATCTAGATTAC
>JARIHP010000321.1:0-22715 GCA_029282125.1 Mycena amicta | reverse complement strand
TTCCAAGCTCCGGAAACTGGCGGGTAAATTTCCAAGTTGGGGTAGACTGCAGGGTCTGGAGACTTGTCAGTATAGGGACGCCGGACGAACACAATGACATACAGATATTCAAACATGGGTAAGAATTCAGCCGTGTTGAAATCTCGGAGGAAGCAGAATCGTCGACCGTTACCGCAGATAGATTTCATCCAAGTTGCGAGGGTAAGTGGCGGGATCTATGGAAAGTTTATAAGACAGTGTTGAAAATAGCTGGTTCACGCACATAGATTGAAAACAGGATACGCGGCTGGAAGAGTGACAGAAATGGAGCCAGACGAGGTCACCGCAACGATGTTAGCTGGCGCGGTTGTTGCGTGATACGGCCAGACCATGCTCCACGCTGCATGCGGCGACGACGACTCTGGGACTTGATGCGAGTGGTAAGGCCAGACCTGACCCCACGGTCGTATCGTGTCATGGTAAGGCCAGACCAGCGACCAAGGAGCATCTGCAATCGCAGATAGATCGAAAGCCCGCTCGGCAGCATCCGGAGTCCGAACATAAAAGGGCGTTGTTGGGCTCGGAGGATATGACTCTAGCGCGCCCCAGGATGTTGCGGTCGTCGGTGTCGTAGGTCGACTATAATGTCCTCTGTCGGCGAGATGCACCGATGGCGCGCGGTACTGGCTTATCGGCGTCGACGGGTACGACAATGGGGCCCCCCAACTGGTCGCCACTGAAGGCGAAGGCGGGACATCCTCGAACATGCGATGAGCTATGTCCGGTGTGTGAACAAAATCATCCAAGTCAAATTCGTATTGCCGGGGGGAGAGCGTGTAGTCGGATGGTCCAAAGGAAGTGCACTCTGTCGGGGTCAAGCAGACGGAGCCCTGAGCGCGATGCGCCATGTGCACCGAAGGGTCGTAGTACCACGTAAGGGGAGAGTACGGATCGTAATCGTCTGGCCCGGCGGAAGAAATCGAGAATGAATAGTCTTCAATTCGGTATTCCTCTTCAGCGGGTTCAAGCTGGTCGTCATGATTAGTTGTCGCGATGGGGCTCTCTTCCAAGGGCGGAGAAATAGCGCTGGCAAGAAGGATATGACCGGCGGATTCCGGAAGGACGGAGGCGCTTGCTCGCCAAGAGTTAACGCGGTTCTCTAGGTCGTTAAACTTTGCTGTTTTAGGCTCATCCTCTTGAAAGATCGGCGACAGGTTCTGCGAGCTTGGCAGCGGATCCGGCTGAGGGCGGGCAACAGAGCGCGGGACGGAGCGAGCAGACATGACATCAAAACGGTCGACAAGGGAGAGCTTCCGTGGGACATGTCGGGCCGGTGGCCGAGCGACGGAATGGTTGTCCTGGTCGTCGCCATCCGCAAATGTCGTTCTACTTTCCTCCCGGTAGTGTACGATGGACGGTGCCGCAGATGGGGTCACGGACATGGGAACGTCGACATGTTCCCTGTGAGAGGAAGCCATCCAGGCTGCGTACCATCGAGCGGCGCGGAGGTCGATGTCGAACTCGACCTTGCCACAGACGGGAAGGTGTACAGGGCCCGCTGGAGTGCCGTCGAATACATGGCTCCAAACCATTTGCCAAGAGTCGTCCGAAATCCGGGGTGTCGCCATGATGCCGTTCTCGTTGATGTGGAGATAGAGACAGAGACCAGTGGTGCTCGGAAAATTATATTCACGTGCGATGGCCGTTAGTTGGCCGTACATCTAGTCTGGATCAGTTTCGAGCTAGCACGAGAAGGTAGGACGCACGGTCGGAAAGAGCGGCATCAAGAGACCCTGCGACAGGCGGTTGCGAGGACCGGAAGACAACGTATGTCCAAGATGGCCATGGTCTTGAGGGATCGACGAGGGCAGGACGACCAGGAAAGAGCGGGAGCTGCGTTGGACGGTGCGTTCTCGGGATTCGCGGAGACCACTGCTATGGTACACGATAGACGAAGCAGCCCGTCGGAAGCGGGCTCCAGCAGCCTCGGGAGCAACAGACGGACTGTCAAAGTACTCCTGGACATGAGCGTCCTGAACACCGACGACACTCGTGGACGCAGGAGTTGGTAACTGGGCGTTGCTGTCCATGGTGTTGGTTCGCTGAGGAAATTGGAACGGGGAGGGCTTGTTGAACGGAGATGCTGTAAGATGGGACATATTGGCGAATGAAATCACGGAGGCCTGCTCTCCGTCGGCGGAAAGAAGAATGAAATACCGGCGGGGGGAGGTAATGAACGGGGAGGAAAGAGAAAGCTTTTGCGGTGTTTTGATCTTTTGATAGAGTAGCGTGACATCAGTCCTTGAACATGGCCCTCAGGAACGCGTCTGCAATTTCGTCCCTGCCTCAGAAGGAGCAGGCTGCAGCCTTCATCGCCCTCGGGCAGGAGATTCTTTCTCGTGCGGACCCGATAGCTGTTGCATCGGATCTGCGCAGTCTGGTCGACAACCGTCGTCAATCAGGACTCGGTTGGTCTTGTCGTTGGCCGCCAGGTCCTCTCTGAGCTTGTAAAAATCCTGGGTGACGGCGCAGTGAAGGATCCAGAACTTCGCAAGACCCTCGTAGAGGACACTCTTTCCGTTATTCAACCCCGAATCGTGAGCTACGAGGAGCAGGTAACATCCTGCGCTTCCAGCTCGCAGACATCTTGGAACAAGGAGAGGAATGGAGCGAGGCTGCCCGTGTTCTCATGGGCACGTCCCTTGATTCGGGCCAACGGTACAACTTCCGCCACTGCCGCCTCACACCCGTCCTGGATAGATCTTTAGCTCCATGGCGGACGGTGCAAACTCCGCGTATATGTTCGCATAGTGCGGCTACTCCTCGAGGACGAAGATTCAGTCCACTGCCGAAAACATACTACAACCGCGGCCGCCTTGCTTGTCCACTCGACACAGGACAAAGAAACCTTGCTCCAATTCAAACTCTGTCAAGCCCGCATCAGCGATTATGGCCGCAAGTTCCTTGAAGCGGCCAGCAGATATCACGAACTGAGTTTATGTCGGTGAGATCGATGAGGAGGAGCGGCAACACATGCTGTGAGTCAATATTTCTTTTCACGGCCACGGAGGTTGAAAAACAATACAGCTCTGCCGCGGTCACTTGTGCCGTCCTGGCGCCTGCTGGTCCAAATCGATCCCGTGTATTGGCCTCTCTCTAATCGTGACGAACGGACATTGGACTTGCCGAACCTACAATGTCCTCTCGAAGATGTTCCTCGAACACATTCTCCGTTCCGCCGAAATAAAGTCATTCGAGGCTACCCTCAAACCGCACCAGTTGGCTAAAATCGCAATTTCCTCGAATGACCGACTGGCATCCGCCGCTGGGCTCGACGATGATCCCGCCAACCTCAAACGAGCTGCGATCAGCACTAGAACCGGTCCTTCTACGGTCCTCGATCGCGCCGTCATGGAGCACAATTTGCTTGCGAGCTCCAAGATATACAAACAACATCACCTTCCGTGGACTTGGCGCGTTACTGGACTTGACTCCCGGTGCAGCGGAGACGATGGCGCGTAAAATGATAGAGCAGGGTCGTTTGCGGGGCTTCATCGACCAGGTGGACAAACTCATTTGGTTCGAAGGCAGCCGTGAGAGGACGATGCACAGGGCAAGGCCGGTGGTCTGGGTGATGTTGAGGAGGCGGAGAGATACAGGTGCACCTTTCACGAAGCGATGGGACAACCAGATTACGCTTGACGGCGGCAATGTAGGCATTTCTCTGCATTCCGGATTCCCTTTGCTCTAATATTTTCAGGTCGAATCATCGTCCAACACCTCTCTGAGAAGGGCTTGGTATCCCGCCGCCGCGTGAACCACGTTGTTGTTTGGAATCTTGCTCTCCGTGCTGTTGTGTCGATTGGCGAAAGCATAAAATACATTTGAACCACTGTGTATGTAGCAATACTTCATTCCTTCTTCTTCTTTTCTTGGCCCTCTTCGTGTCCAATTCGTGCCACTCGCCCTGAACAGTCGCCAATCTAGCGGATACACATCAGTGACTCGATTCAAAGATAAGATAGGTCTCATACCCCATTGGGCCATAGCTGGAGGCTCTTCTTGAGTAAAATACGGCGCTTCTAGAGCTTGAACCGGCAGTAAGCCCGGGCTACGGGATCATAGAATAACAGCCTTTCTGCGAGATCAAGGGCTGCCTGGGACATCCACCTGGGAACAAACGTCAGGGGTGTCAAAACATATTTCTCGAGACATACTTTCGAAACATTTCTCGAAAGTGATTGGGAATCACCTCCCGCGGCTTGACGAGTTCGTACCAGGGTAGATTAGCGACCTCTGGCCAACGATCCACCGTAGGCGTGCCGATGACACGATAGATCGTGTCAAGTTGATGGATTTCGTCGTTGCCCTGGAACACTGGCTTTTTTGTGAAGAGTTCCAGCATGATGCACCTGAGAAAAGGTTGGTTGGTGCGACTAGAAGAACAAGCTTCGACATACCCGGCACTCCACATATCCACCTCAGGACCATAAACAGTGGCGCCAAGCAATAGTTCTGGAGGTCTGTACCACAGCGTGATGACTCGGTTCGTGTAATCACTTCGCCGGCGTTTCTGGTAGAAGCGGGCCAGCCGAAGTCTGCCAGCTTAAGTTCGCCGCGATTGTTGATGAGGATGTTGGAGCCTTTGATGTCGCGATGGATGACGCCCTTGTGGTGAAGGTACGCTAGACCAGCAAGCATTTGTCGACAGAGTGACTTGAGATGTGCATCCGTGAAGCTGAACTGATTTTGGGACAAGATTCCGGGTCAGATCGTGTTCCATGTATTCGAAGACCATGTACACCGAACCTAGTTGGGCATCAGTATTTCTTGGGAAGAAAGCGATACAAGTACCATTTGAGACCATCATCTCAAAGAGGCGGACAACATTTTCGTGGCGCAACGATTGCAACAACTTGATCTCCCTCATTGCGGTGACAGGAAAACCCCTCCTTCTCGGACTCCATCCTTATCCTCTTCAGTGCAACGAACACCCGAGTGATGGTGTTCTGCGCCTTGTAAACCTTGCCGAACGTACCCTCGCCAACATGATTCATGATGGCGTACAATTCCCCGCGAGTATGGGTAGAAGGCGTTGAAGTTCTCGTATGGTCGTTTTCAGGATCCGGCGCCTTGGAAGTATGGAGTGGTGGGTCTTCCTCCTCCATTACCACGGAAGAGGCTCGCGAATGCGAGAGTTGAGGGGAGGGAACTGGATGGAGGGCCATCGGCGGATGGTGCAGGCGGTGGTAGCTCTTCGCCGTTGGCCTGTGGCTGAGCCTCCTGCAAACTAGAGTCGGCCGCAGTAGGAGGATCAGACGACATATCCATGTCATCATCATCACCAGGAAAGAATTTGCGGAGGGAAGAGCTGTTGTGACCTAAAGGTTTGAATCCACTGCCTTCCTACTCGATGCAATGGGTTGGGAGAATGATGTTTTCGGAAATTCCGGGAGATGTTGCAAGACGTGGGAATTAGGGATCATGGTAGGGGGAGGCATGGATTCAGCGTCGTCGCCGTGGCCTTGTGAGCTGGATCGGTAACTCGCCTATGCCGCCAGTCAGTTAGATCAAAGCAAAATAGTAAGGCCAACATACACTGTGGCCCACCATTGACGGGTGTCGGAGCCGTTCCGTCCCTCAAAGGGCTCGTTTCGAGAATCCACCCGCTTCACTGTGTGGGGCAATCATTGCGGAAGGGGTGACAGACGCCGAAGGTCGATGGTAAGGAACGTTGCGAATTCGGACCTCGGACTATGGCTCCGACTCCTTCTCGTGCTAAGGCTCGAAGTAGGCGACGGAACCCTCGGGGGAGCACGTTCATTTCGCCGATGATGTTTTTCTGTCGCGGGTGCTGTGCCGGTTTCTGATTAGGCACCCAGCCTATGAGTTCCCGCTCGTAGGATGCATGAACATTCGGGTCTCGTCTTCGGCGTTTGGAGGCTGGAGAAGCGGACGGGGACTGACTTCGGCCCCGGGAAGACCGTCTAGAGTAGTAGGATTCTGCAGGAGAGCGAGAGGGCGATCGAGCGGGGGACGGTGAGCGGTGGTGCTTGCGGGATGAAGAGACGGGCAAAGTTTCTGGTTCTGACCCTTGATGAGGTCGTCGGGACCAGCTAAAAACAAAATCGATTGAGAAACGTGAAAAAAAAAGGAAAATATGAAGGAAAAGAGACGACACGAGCGCAAGAGACGCACTTGTTAGGGCTGGTGTCCTCCTCTGTCCAATCTCGCTGCGGTTTATTGTTAGTGTATCGATGATTACTGGCATTCGATGTTCCTGCCCAGCGACGAGACGAAGGCGAGTGCATGTGGTTGTTCTGGTCATTTCGAACAGAGGTTTGTGTCCGTTGGGTTTGGCGCTCGCTGGAGGCGGATGCCTGCCAACCAGGTGCTGGTTCCCATGCACGCTCGTCCGGAACCGGTTTTGGAGGGGTCCAAGGGTCAGGATACGTGGCTGGAACTCTGGAAGAGCGACTGGGCCAGTCTCGGCGTTCCTCTACGACCTGGGACCGCTCTGAACGACGATTTTTGGGATATCCTCCTCGACTGTCCCATCGCTCCTGGTGGCCATTGCGATGATCACTTGGCCAGGCCGAATTGTCAGCGGGAGGTGCAGGGTATCCCGAGTCATAGTGGCCCCAGTCTCTCTCTGCATACCGAGGTTCGGGAACAGAGTGGGCTGGCCACGATTCGACCTCACGAGAGCTTGCCAGCTCATATCCATCCCTCCGCTCTCGATAATACTCGTCCTCGTAGTCCTTCGAACGCCAACCGGGCTCACGGTGAGCTCTGGAAGACGAAGACCTGTCGTACGACGCCTTGCCACTGTGCGACGAATCATGTCGACGATAACTGGAAGAAGAGGGTGGATATTCGCGTGAATATGGTTCGGTGTGCGACTCTTCGTTTCGCAGTGGAATAGGTTCAGTATCGGGCTCCTTGTGGTGGTTTCGTCCGCGCCGGTGGTGGGACGGCATGGCCTTTGCAGAGATGAGTCTCAAAAAGAGGATGAGCAAAAGAAGTGTGGAGTTGTACCGGGTTTGACGCCTTTTCTTCGACGGACGGAGCACGAGTGGGGTGAATTAAGTATTACCTGGTAGGTTTTGGAAGGAATACCGGCATACAGCACTATACGCACGTAGACACGAAAAGTTTCAGACCGAGGTGGTCAAGACGTCGCGTTGATGATGACTTGAACAAAATGGGATATCGAATCCGGAATTCTTGCTTTTGACCACCACTCATACGCACAAAACATCCATGGGGTTGACTGGACTCGCTCGCTGGGTGAATGCGCCTGCAGAAGGTCTCAAACTCGTCCAGGAGAATATCGCGTTGAACCACAACGGTCACTACAAGGTAAAAGCTCTACTGACTGTCTAGACTGCGCCTTGAGACTTGCAACTTGAAGGGTCCCTGGAACCTCTCTGTGTCGCTATACCGGTCTGCACTCGGCCAGGGACTTGCCGAGCGTACCATCTTTGCGCTGACTATGGAAAAAAACGTCTTTGTGCTCGTCGAAGACCCTGCTGCTCCGAATCGCGCTGACGTTGTCGAGAGCGGCCAGGAGGCTCTCTATCTTCAAAGACATCATCATTACCGGCATACGTTTCTGGTGGGTTCCTGCCCGACGCCCACCCTAGGCTTATTCGCGCAGACAGTTCGTCCCAACGGTGGGCTCGAGCAGCTCATCGCCCAACTCGGTGCTCGCTGGAAGGTGTGTGGAAGCGGCTGCTAATTTCCTGAATTAAGTGGTCGCTTCCAAGCCCGTGCGAGAAGTTCAGCGTGGCCAGCCGATTCCACACCTTTCAATTGAAGGTGCCGTGTACGGAATCGGGAACGACTGGATCGTTCGGGTCGGTAGTGTTTTATTGTCGTTGTAAATGCTAATCTTTCGAAGGTGGGTAATGTGGTACTGCCCGGAGGATCGGCGATTAAAGGCATGCTGCTCGAAGTATTGTATTCTTGTCGTCGTCGGCGCAATTCTAACTGATTTAGGCCGAGTACTTGCCTCTTCCCGTGCTGCAGTCGGGTGCCGGGGATGGGTCTTCCGAGCTGCTCTCCAACCTGTTAACGTCCATACTTCCCATGGTCACCGATGCGAAGACAGTGGCGGTGACTATAAGCGACACGCAATGGCAGGATGTTCTATGGGACGGTGAGGACAAGCCCGATACACCGCCAGTTGAGGAGAATGAAGACGATATTTACGCGTGGGGCGACGCGGTGCCGCAGGGAAGACACGATTGGCTAGGAATCAACCGAGACAGAAGGAGCGCGTTCTTGATATTGGGTGGGTTGAGATCGGAATCGTTGCTGGGATGAGATACTTAGTGTACTAGTATCGGCCGAGTTCGGAGTAATTCGGATGTTATTGTGCTTTTGCGCGTGACTCACAGAGTCCGTTCCCTGCTTCGCTCAAGGCATGCGGTTCAACTTCGATGTTCAGCCTAGCAGCGAGACGTGCCTCGCCCTCTCCCCGGCTCTACAGGACCGAGTCCTCTGCACTGGCACAACATCGGCTCTTCTACCAGAACAAGCAGCTAGAGCTATACGCCGCTAGAGAAGCCAACCGTCTCACACTCCGCCAACTCGTACGCGACTCTACCTTTGGCATATTGAAACCTCATGCCTCCAGCTCTTTTTCGGAAGGTCAACCTCCGATGCTGAACGCCTCATCAAGGTTCACTTTGCGTGTTCATTCGCTCAAATCCGCTGACTTACGAAGAGCGCCAACTATGTGCGAACTGAGCTTCCTGTACGGTCTGTGCTCATCTTTCCGATCCTTTCTATCCCTCATATTTATTCAGGATAGCACACCGGCTGCGCGACATGCAGAAATTGCCGTTCATCGTTTGTGCTCAGCTTCCCACCGCGACGTAGCCTCATGAGAACAGGTGGTCACTCAAGAGGGCGTCGCAAAGGTTTACGAAGTGTGTTCAGTTCTCTCTCGTGTTTAAAATTGACCCCATTCAGCTCTACTGGTCTGCATTCGAAAAGTCCGTCATTACTCTAGCACCACCCCCGATGTTACTTTAACATCGTCCAAGATTAAGGCGGTATCCTCCAATAAACACCGTCGAAGATAACAATGAATTTTGTCGTTTTCTCTCGGATATATTACGAGAACAGTTGGGTGGTTCCTTTTCAGTGAATGTGAGGACCAACCTATTGTCGCAGCTGGGCAGTGATTCCTAGTCTCTCTCTGGGTCTCTCTCTGGCGAGCCCTCACTTGTCTGCCGATGTTCTCGACTCGTTCATGCGGCGGATGCTGATATCTCGCATATCTCGACGGGTGCTTGCAGAGCATCACATTGCCCTGTCAAACATGCACTCAGGACAGACATCTGCACACCCAGAGCCTCATGTCGGCATTATATTCACCGGTCTCGATGTCAAGCGCTCTCTCGAGAAATGTGCAAATGTTCTCCGGAATCGAGGTCAAGGCTGGCCTGAAATCGTTATTGACGGGCATGCAAACACCCGTTTTGCTTACATCAAAGACCATCATCGAGTATGCTAATTCACAAACATCCGCCTTCACTAATCCAATCGAAGTATATCCTATTCGAGCTCTTGAAGAATGTGAAGCAAACCATTTCTTCAGTATCTCGGAGACTAACTCATATGTAGGCAATGCAGGCCACCGCATCATATCACCGCGGTGTGAAAGAGCTTCCTCTCATTCGAGCAACTATCTCTGCGGGAATCAATGATGTTGGTGTGAGAATATCTGATCAAGGTAGTTTTCTTCGTGCTCTATTCCTTCGCCTATCTTACCAAATGCAGGCGGCGGTCTTGCAACTGTCAAGAGTCCCTCTGATCTTTTCTCCTTTTCGCACCTTCGCAATGCGGCGCGTCTGGAGAACTCCCAGATCAATGCGCTGCGCACTGTTAGCTCCAGTCCTCTTGGAATGCGAGCGACAGTCGACGAGCAAATGGGGAGATGGCGGCAAAGCCTTACCAACTCCGAAGACCCAGAGGTGACGGCCGGAGTTGGCCATTCAAAGATCGGAATCGGTCTTCCTATGAGCAATATTTTTGCGACCTACTTCGGCGGCTCATTAGAGCTCGTAACTATGAATGGCTGGGGTGAGAATGACGACCGCTTCCAACTGGATGTTTTCTGACGATTTACAGGGACTGATGTTTATCTACGGCTCCCTAAGCTGGTAGGCGAGGCTTTTTCTTCTGTGATATTTTTCGCTCAACTTCGCAGGGAACCAATCTAGAAGGAATCGAAGTCTAGTATTTACTGATGTTACGCCCTAATTATGGCGACTTCTTTGATTGCCCTGAGCTTTTTCGTCAGAAAGCACATATCTCGTCCTCGCTGGGTCTATGACGACACTTGACCAATGTTTCTTTCCGGCGTTTCTGCCGCTCTGCACTGTGCTTGATCTAATTTCTTAGGTCTTGGGTGTGTTGGGTGCTAATGACCGGTATAGCGCACCGCCAAAGTGACCTCGTGCTATCCGAGTATAGGCGCGCGATGGAGGGAGTACTGATACGACAGTTTTACAGGTCTCTCCCGACGTTGATCTGCTCTGCGGCCGCGGGGGCGCCATGGACGACTCGCCTCCCCCAGCGTACTCGGAGGAGTACCGACGGCCTTGCCATCCTCCGTTCAGCAAGCATGCCGGTGGAAAAGAGCATTTGCCAAATCCGCTCCAAGGCCGCTTCCACCCGTTCCAAAGGACGGTCCATCCAAGCCTGGTGCCGTGTTGCCCTTGCGAGTGCACAGGAAGGGGTCATCATCTGCCACTTTCTCCGACGTGGGAGCCGCCCCCGGTCGATGGCGGTAGGAGAACAGACTCGAAGGCCTCCTTCCCGCGAAACAGATTGGCCCCAGGCTGCTTACCCGGCCACCACCTCGTACTCCTCTACCAGCTTCGAGCTATTTCAACCCCGCCTGTGGCCCCAAAGCGTTGCGCCAGAGCAACCGAGCCCGTTAGTTGACCCCAATGCGTTCTACAAGTATGCCGTCTATCCAAGAGACGTTGAATATACCGTTAACGGCGGCATAGCTCTGCAGTTTCCGCTTATCTTCCGTCTCCCGCCCGTCTCCCACCGCCATCCAGGTGAGTCTGCTTTGATCCCGATTGTCGGCTGTTGATAGTTTGGAAGTACTCTCCCTCGTCCAGTCCGACTTCCAAGCCGAATAATCTGCGTGTGCGATGGGTCTAAGTAGTCTGTAGTCTGTATCATGCAGTGTATCATGCAGTGTATCGCTTGTTGTACCTTAGTAACTTGAATTGGTTAACTTTTACGTGACTTGCTACTCTGTCGCTTCCAATGTCCTCGACTCCGCGAAATGGGGGGTCTCCGACACTCTGGTCCATCGACTCCGACGCTTGGCCAACTCCAATTCACGGCAACAAATACAACAGCAGTCCACACCATCCTCGGAAAATGTGAGACCACTCAGGCATCCGGAAATGCTCTGATTATGCAGTCCGACTACGTATATTTCACTCGCAACACTGCAGACTTTTCTGCTGAAATCCTTCCACGCGCAAAAGGGGCCCAAATGTTCGCCTATTCACCGTTTAGAGCATGTCCTTGACGTCTTGGTTCAGGAAATTGGAACACTACTACAAAGTAGCAGTCGACTCGGGCAATAGAGCGTAATACTCGCAGGGTAGAAACTCGAGCGCAGTCTACAAACGGCTACCATGTCCGAGGAGCGCAAACAACGGCAATTGCAGCAGTTGGGCAAGAAAGAATCGGTGCGTCTGCCTCCGCCTCGACTTGGAACGTGCAGCTGAGCCGCTCGAGACTTTCCTGCGCCTCCGTCGTACGAGGCTTGGTGTCGATGATTTCAGGACGGTCAAGGTCATAGGAAAGGGTGCTTTCGGTGAAGTGCGTGGCAGCAAATGCATCGTCGTTGATGTTCTGACGCGCTATGCAGGTCAGACTCGTCCAAAAGACGGATACTGGCAAGATTTACGCCATGAAACTTCTTCGAAAGGACGAGATGTTGAAGAAAGATCAAGTGAGGAGCACCATTAACTTGCGCGCGCATGTCCCGAGTGATATGTTCTCCATCTCAGTTGGCCCATGTTCGTGCTTGAGCGCGACGTACTTGCGGAATCCGTATCCGAATGTGAGTTGCCCGGTAATACCATCGTCTCGTCTACTAACCCGCGTAGGGATTGTGCAATTGTATTACTCCTTCCAGGACCCGATTCATCTCTATCTGGTCATGGAATTCCTGCCTGGGGGAGACCTTATGACTATGTTGATCAAGGTACGACAGCGGTTCGTGGTAGGATTGCATGCTTATGGCATGTCAAGTACGATACCTTTTCGGAGGACGTCACCAGATTCTACATGGCTGGTATGATGCCTCTTGTGTGCATTTTCTCCTCCGACCCTCTTTCGTTCAGAGTGTGTTCTCGCTATAGACGCTGTACATCAAACTTGGATTTCATCCATCGGTCAGCATTTCGTTTGCTTCACTATATTTTTTCTGATTTTTCAAACAGCGACATCAAACCCGACAACATCCTCATGCACGTAAAAGTCCGCGAGCGAACCGCATATACTCAAACCCTCTGCAGCGACAAAAACGGGCACGTTAAATTGAGCGATTTCGGACTTTCGACTGGCTTCCCACAAACAACACGACTCGAACTACTATCAAAGATTGCTCGAGTCTACGAATAACGCTCAAGTCGGCGCACAGGCGTCCAGGAAACAGTGTCATGGTCAACTCCATAAACCTTACCATGACGAACGAGCAAATACAAACGTGGAAGGCCAATCGGCGCAAGCTTGCGTATTCGACTGTTGGAACTCCGGATTACAATCGCCCCCGAAATCTTCCAGCAGAAAGGGTACGGAAAGGTCTGTTTCTCCGCATTGGGGCAACGCAGCACAGATATAACATGATCGCAGGAGTGCGACTGGTGGTCACTCGGCGCAATTTGCTTCGAATGTCTTGTTGGGTATCCTGAACTCATTTCTCGTGTCCTTGGTTTGCTGACCATCGGCCTCAGATATCCACCTTTTGTTCCGAGTCGACGCACGATACATATCAAAAAATTATGATGTGGCAGCAGCACCTCGCCTTCCCAGAAGACGTACACTTGAGCAGACAGTCTGAGGATTTCATCTGTCGGAAGCACCTCAGATTTAAAGTCATTCGCAGATATTCACCCCCTTTCGTAGGGTTGATCACCTCGGCTGACCGAAAGGATGAGCATCCAGCAAATAAAGAGTCATCCGTTTTTTTACGGTTCGATCTGCTGTTTTACTTCCTATCCTAATCTCACTTCACGCAGGTGTCGACTGGGCCACTATCCGAACCATCGACGCTCCATTGTCCCACATTTGAGGTCATGCACTCCAATATACCACCCCCCAAACCATCTGTTAACGCCGTCCACAGGTCGATTACGGACACGTCGTATGCAGCATTCCTGCTCTTCGAAATTCCGTTCAGATGTTTTAATGACTTGATAGATATTTCCCGGTGGAACAGCTCGAACAAACCACAGAAGATGCACCTGCGGATGCTGGTGGGGCCGCCAACAAAGATCTTGGCGTTCCTTGGGTATGTTTGGGAATATGCGATGCGCATGTACAACTGAATCCTTTCTAGATATACCTTCAAACGCTTCTCTATCTCATCTCACGCAATGTAGCAGTAAGGGAAGCGTCCTTGAGCTTACTTAGAGGGCGCTCTGTTGTACTGGCCAATTAATCGTTGGTCAACAAGTACAATACCAGAACATCTGCCTCCTGATTAGCAAAATAAATTGTTGTACAACATTAGAATCGTTCAATTAGGTGGTTGTCGGGGGACTAAATGTGGTCGCATCTGTTCAAGGCATCAGAGGGTTGTCTGTCTCCAACAAAGAAGACATACCATTTCCTTGAAAATAGATAACAAGCGCGGGATATGTTCCAGCTCCGGAGGTTTCACCGTTTCGTTGCGTCGTTTCCTCGCCTTGCGTTTTGGCGGCGGAGGTTTAGCGGAATTTGGAGGCACAAAGTGTTGCGCGGGTGACATTGGAGAAGGACTCGCCGGCAATGGCTTGTTCATGGCTGCGACAAGCGATTTGGGTAACGGAGGCACCGGCGGGGAGTCGTGACTTCGTCGCGCGAGCGAGACCTGGCTGAGCTGTTCCCGGAGGAATGTCATGGAGCGTGAGCGCTTGAGGGACAGAGAGCGCTGACGGCCTTGCGGCGTCGTGGGCGTGGTAACTTCAGTCCGCTGTCGAGGAGAAATCGGGGAAGGCGATGGGGCTTGGGGAAGTGCTTTCAACCGCTGGGGTGTAGGACGTGGCGTCTGGACGGGTGTCTTCTCGGCTGGTGTGTCTTGACTGCTCTCGTCACTACTGCTCTCCTCGTCACTTCCACTACCATCCTCTGTCGATGACTCCTCCTCCTCACTCGACTCATCTCCCTCTTCATCAGTCTCCTCCGCCGCGAGGTCCACGGCGTCGCCTGAGATGAGTTCGCCAAAGTTGATTTCATCTGCGACTTCCATCCACCAGCGCCCTTCGTAGCCTCGTCTTCCGCATCCGCGTCGCTCTGCATTTTGCCAGCTTGGACTCTTCCGAATCGCCGACGTAGCTTGTCTTCGTAGAGGACCTTGAGCTTGTAGTGGTAAAGCGCAACCTTGTCGACTTCCTCCAAGATATCCTGACGCTCTTGCCCCGTGTGCGGAAGAAGAAACTCGAGACTGATGGGCCCCCCAAGACCTTCCCGCACCACGGTAAGGAAGAGTTCGATCCCATCGCATAAGACTGTCGAATAGCCCTTCTCCTTTGGAATGCACTTTGTGAACAAATGGTAAAACGACTGTTCGTGTCGCTCAACCAGATTGACAAATGCTTGAACCGTCCGATTTGGGTCCTCCTGAGCCACTATACCGCCGTCAATCCGAACGAAAAGAGCGGAATTGTGGACTTACGGTCCTCGCTTTGCTCGACGGTCTTTATCAGGTCGTTGATGAAGCTTTGGAGATCGCTGAGCGAGTCGGCGATGCTGGCCGCGCGATAGACCTGGGCCAGCGGTGCGTAGAAGATGGTGATCATGTCCTTCAATAAGTCGGATGTCGAGCCCTTGGCAGAGGTGGTCAGAAAGTCGAGACGCAACCATGGAAACTCACCTCGAACAGCAACTCAATGAGCTGTTCCCGATCCCGGAGTCTCGAATAAAGATTTGCGAGAACTTTCAAATCCTCGAAGAGCCATCCATCATCATCCTGCGGCCCATCGTCGTCATCAGAGTCTGCTAGAGTTTCGCGATGATTGAGATATATTTGATGTGCACGGGTGGGGCTTTGGCGACCCGGTGCATTTGCGTCCGCGAAAGGAAAGGCGGGTCTGCAGCACGCAATACGATGGTAATAAGGTTCATGCCCTCAGCGGCTGAAGAGAAATGTCACAGATTGCTGGTTAGTCATGGCCACAAATACCCACCTGCATCGGCCTTGAGCATGTCTTGTATCTCGCGGGGTGCGTATACGAATTGTCGAATCTTCTCGCAAATCATGGGGTCGTCGACTTTGGCTTTGACTGCCTCGATCTCTTCCTCCAATGCATGGACTTCCTCAGTCAATGAGCCAGTGAACATCCTGCGAAATTATGGGAATCTTGTTCTTGAAAGCTGTATGTCACATACCGTTGCATTAGACTTCGACCGCCAAATGGTCTGAGCAAGGAGTAGGTCCAGAACACCTGAACTTGGGTCAGTCTGAAGGAAATGCAGATACGATTGTTCAATACTTCGGATCATTGCAATCGGATTACTGATCCTCATTGCCAGCCTTGAGCAACATATAAGGCATAAGACCGTGGATGCGTTTGAGGCTCGCAAATGTTTCGGAGGCGTTATCTGATGCAACAAAGGTGTGAAAAACGGTAGAAGCCAGTCTGGCGTTGGTTAGTCGTGAACCTTTGAATGTGGACATCACATCACGCACGACATCCGGGCCCATTCCAACACCGATCTGTAGTTGGGCGGTAGATCGCGGACATTTGGCGTCACTTTCACAGTAGAAAATATCTGAGTCAAGCCGTCTACTCGTGCGTTAGATGAAATCTCCGCATTTCAGAGACCCACCTTTCCCCATAATATCCCCCTTGACACTCTTCACAGCCGCACGCAGCCCATCAACACGGCCTGCAATCTCCCTAGCAAACTGTTTGCGACCCTCGTCCCTTACTCGATCGGCCTCCTCCCTGCGGGCTGCATCCTCGACCTCTTCTGGGCTGAGGACGGTCGGACCAGAGAGCAGAAACGAACGCAACACCGGTGACGATGCGATCGCGTAGTTGGAAAGCAACCCGTGTAGATAAGCACGGAGAGTAAGTCGGTTCTTCTCTCGGGCCAGACGCGAGTTCTGATGGGATTGGGATTGAGGTGGTGGCGATCCAGGGGCATCCCACGTCGATGAGCGAGACAGTGTCGGAGCGGGACTGAGCGGGGAAGTGGCAGATATGGGGGCGCTGACAGTGGTGCGGGTCTTTTACTGGGGGAGAGCGAATGTCTTCGCCCGGATGGGCCTTGCGGAGCTGGGGAGTATGATAAGATCAGATGAACGGAGAAGGACGTCGGGGCGCACTTCAAGGACCAACGCTCTAAGTCTCCGTACCGACGCGAGACAAACACGTCTGGAAAGTTGGAACGACGGGTGCGGACGATGAATTCCTATTTCGGGGGGGGGTTGTATCGTTATACAGGACGTTGGAGATTTGTTCTAACCTCGTGCACTCTACTCCGCACACGGCCCTTGTCCACCACGGTCCGGACGCTAACGATGTTCACTTCGAAATGGTCCTGGACGACTTGAGCGATCTTGGACTGTCTCTTTGCGGCGGCGGCTTCTAGTCGATCTAGATCGGCTTGGGTAAGACGGACGACCTCTTCCGTTTCAGCCAGTTTAGTGGCGGCGCTGAAAAACAGGGAGAGATTCCGTTCTGCCTTTCCGAGGAGTCTGAGTCGCAAAGCCTGCTCCGACTCTGAACCATCGTCGAATACCGAGGTCGGAGAGATGTTGCGAGACAGGACGGATGCAACGAATGGCTGGAGCTTGTCCGAATAAAAATCCTTGGGGCGCGGAGGCCATGAATGGGAATGTGAGCACAAATTGGCGGAACATGTATCGTAGAAAGGGAAGGTCGAGAACCGGGGCATCCTTTTGGGGGCGGGACAAACGGCGGACCGAGATATGAGAGAGATGAGACATTGTTTGAGGTCGGCGAGGTGATTGCGTCCAATTCGTGGTCGAATTGAAGCTGTATCAAACGACTTCTTGAGATAGTGGGCGCGCAGGGGGGTCAGGTCTCGTGCTTCATCGACGGTGGCTGAGACTGGCTGCGGTGGTATCGTTCGAGTGGGTCGACGAGGCCGGGCCGACAACGGTGGCTCAGCGTCGTTCATGCTAAGCGGGTCAAATGACGTAATACCATCACTACCCTAGCATACATAGCGAAAACTCAGATTTTGTAAATCGGTCGCATCGGTTTCTCCTGCCCTCAGGTTCATCAACTTCGTCTCCTCCTCCGATATGCCTGAATTCAAGTCAACATTTACCTAGCCAGAGATCAAACAACTCACCAGCGGCCAATTGCACTTTATCGCGCCGTCCATTCTCCAAAGTGTAGTAAAGTTTCCAAGTAATGGCCACCAAGACTTGCTAGTTCAAGTCAGACTTTGTTTAAAGCGCTTCAAGGCGAACAGACCGTTCCAAACGCGCACGAAACCACGAGTAGGCCCTTTTTATAATGCGGGGGCATCCGACGCCTGAAATGCCTGCGAAGAGGTTAGATAAGATGCATTTTTAGCCCGTTAACACACTTGTGTGCCGGACATTTGGCCTATACAGTATGCGATGAAGGTCATTGCGCCGACGACAGTCTTCTTGGTTCTGCCAGCCATATTGAGTGGATACAACGTCCACGCTGTCTTCTTTCAATAAATGCAAGCTTCCAACTAAGAGCGTACCTAGGAATGTCGAGATCGGGGAACGTCGAAAGCATGTGGAATAACCCAAACTTTAGCCACTTGGACGAATGCCGCGGAAGCAGCACAATACTGAGTAGTCCAGCGAGAGGCGGTAAAGGGCTCAATGTCATGAGGAGGAAGCGGGATCCAGGATACCGTTTGACGATGACGGCTGTGAACAAAAAAACAGTAGGAGGAAGGCGCTGGTCGGCAGGCCATAGAGTACGATTTGAAGCGGCGTAAATCCAAAAGACGCCATACTACTGTATTTAAGCTTGAATCACGACCAACGAAAACGGCAGACGCACAGAAGCGGGGAAAAAGTACTAAGAGCGCCACTCGGAACAGTCGCGATTAACTGTACGACGTGTGAGCAGAGAAATACTGTGTAGTGCCGCTTACATTGAATACCAGGAGACACCAAACCTGAGGGTCCCGGAAGCACTCCAAAACCTGGTCCCAATTCCATTCTTGCTTGCCTGCGCTGCCCGTACCGTTTAGCACAATGCGCTCCTTTGCTGCCTGCTTCTGCTCTTCTGAAAGCCAGTGCACCTCGTCGGGCGTCCCCAGAAGTCCCAGAAGTACGAATCCATGACTAGCGCAATTAGGGAAACTCCATATAAGAAATTGCTATGCGCACACGACAGTGCATGCCCCGAGGAATCTAGAGGAAGTTCAGTGCAATTGGCCAAGTCTAGAAGTAGAAATTAACAAATTAATCGCGCGCCAAGGGCAAGGCCGCCGTATTGTTCGATGTGTTTAGCAATAGCGTAGTTGAAGAGAGCGAAAAATCGCCGATACAACTGTGGGCATCATCATCCAGATGAGTGAGCGAGAAGTTGTTTCTTCTCGCGTGTACCAGCTGGTGACTAGAAGAAGAAAGCCAGGGGTCACAGCGGATTCCATCGTGCCGATGAGAAATCTACGATATTAAGTTACTGCTCGTGCTGAGCGAAAAAGCCGCACCGGAGGAAAGCTAGCTGGGCGAAGTTTGTGCACGCTCCCAGTAGCATAACAAGAGCACCCCAAGCAACTATAGACTGTTTAGGCATTCATCGGCGGAGAATGCTTTGCTACTGGCTGCATGTGATGGATAAAGTCGACCAAGAGGAAAACGTTGCATCGCAATCGACATCGGTAACTGCAGCGCGTAAGCAGTGCGATAATATGACCATATTCTTAACCTACCTCCGCCAGCATGTATCCGACGTAAAAGAGAGTACCAAGCCATGCATACTGCTGCCCAACCAGGTGGGTGTCAGTTACCAATCCAAAGTTTACTCCGTATGAGAGCGATGTTTTGTCACTGGCCTTGACGGAACCAGTTAGCAAGCTCTGGCGCAGACCCACGGGAAGCCAGTACTTGAAGGCCATACGTGATGCAGAGCAATGGCAATAGATACAGGTCGATGCGGCGAAGGAGAAGAGCCGGGGTGGATGAGTGGTGACGGAAACTGAGTGCACCCTTCTCCTCAGCGATAGGCGAATCCATGATACGGCGGTGTGGACCCCATACAGACGTATAAGTAGGGTCCCGCCATATCGTCCGCAGCAGTTCAAGATGAAGGCAAAGACTGGATGAGGAATCTTGGAAGGTCTTTCGGGAGATACATCGCGTCATTGGAGCTGGAAACCCAAAAAAGGGGTTGCGATTTACAAGGGAGGCGGTATTACACGGGCTTCAGCTCTGTTCTGCCGCAGTAGCTGTTGTCGGTAAGCGTGGAGTGGGCCGTGCCGGTGCCAAGGGAGAATATACTGTCAAAACGGTCAGGCTGGGACGAAAACGAAAGATTGTATACTGTTACCAGCTTCGCCTCGATACGTGAAGCCTTCTTCGTCGAGCAGTCGCCTCAGCTTGGCCCCTGCTTTCCGTACGCCTTCTCTGCACTCTTCGAGGCCGCGCCAGGTACCCACAACAGACCAGCACTCTAAAATAATGACGTATCACGGACAGTCAGCGTCTTAAGTGCGCTGTTCTCACCCGAGCAAGCCTGGAAGGGGTAAATTCGACACGTACTGAGAAATAGAGACGAATAACCTTGGAGGCTGCGTTGAGCGTGTCCACTTCAAGCTCTTCTGGGAACTTATTGGACGCGAGCTGGATTGTTGGAATCAGACTGACCTCTTGTGTGCAGGACCAGGAGCAAATCGATTAGCTGGTTCAGTCCCTGCAATATCACTCAGCAATCCCATAATCTGACAAGTAGATGTCGATGACCGTGAACCAGGTTTGCGATCCACGAGTCGGATCTGAGTTGGTGCAGGTTGTCCGTCACCAAGTAGCTAGAACATAGACCCAGAGCCACCCTGAGCACTTCCTGGTCGAGTCTGGAGTCTTTTGTCGTGCCTGCTTTGACAGCTTCGGTTACAAAGAGCGAATAGTTGGTGAACTCAAGAGCAGGTTGGTGGGTTGTGGTGGAAGTGGGTCTATCTGCCATGGCCAGGGTCAAGCACCAGGTGAGCGTCGGGTGGCGAACAAGCTCAAGTGGCATAATTAGGACGTAACGAGTAGACAGACTTGCCTCACACGAGGTATGCGCTAAGATGGCCCATACGTTTTTTGGTCCGATTTCAAAGGCCTGTTTTGGACAACTTTCGTCCACATAAATCTTTTTTTTTTTTTTTTTTTTTTTTTTTTTTTTTTTTTGTGGTGGTGATAGCAGGCCATCCAAGATACCTTGCGGTATTCCCCTACTGGTTTCGGCAATTGCCTCCGCTCGGGGCCGACATTGGTCGTTCGGAATGACCCCCACAAGAGGGTGACGTAAGGAATTGGAACCTCGTCATGACAGGAAGGAATACACACTCACAGGAAGAAATGCTTTAGGCAGACCATATGTCCAATAAGGACGGTACTGTGGGGCTCGGCCGACAACGGCAATACCCCTAAAAACTCCCTAGTAGTTTTTACGGGACTTAAACCCGCGGCCGTCAGAAATTATCTTGGACGGCGGCCAGCGTTAGCTGATCCGGATCAAACGGCACAATCTACCGAAACCGTTATATCCCACACTGGTTACCCTTTTTGCGGGATCGAACCCTTCCAGGACCGCGATCTCCAAAACTAATTAGAGATCAGGGACGATGATGGCGGTAACCACTACTCCATCCGTCCCCCGTCCACATAAATCTTGAACCAACCCACCGTGGTCTCTGGAAATGTCCATAATCACCAGTTTCTTGACTGCCTTAACTCCACCCCCATTCTATAATCCGGAAGAGTATGATGGCCTCGAGCTCTTCCGCTGGCGGATTTTTGTATTCCGTCCGGCTCTTTTCAAAACGGAGGGGTATCTGCTGTCAGGACTCTTTCTCTACCTGGGCTTCTTCCTTCGGTCGCTGGACCAATGCGCGGAAAGCAAACAAGTGGTGGGTCCATCCTTGTCGCCGTTCCACCGACAACTCACTCTGTTTGCAGGCTGGATGCGCACCAGCAGATTCTCGAGAATGAGGTTCTCCCACCCACCTCCTCGTTGCGCGATGCCTAACCGTGCCTGCAGTTCGCCAGCCCCGTGAAGTGGATCCAGGACGGCTATTCGGACTTCTTCAACTTTTCTACAGGTCGACGGAATGTCGCGAGCCTACACACAATCTTTACCATGAGACCCCGGCACGACTTGCTTCAATGGGCATGGCAAACGGGCAGACAATTCGTCGATCTCCAGTACCGTCCCAAGGACGACCTCCAGCTCGACTTTAAGCTCCTTCCCGGTGTCCTGCCGTATGACTTTGTGTGGGGAGTCGTGTCAAAGGAGGAGCTCCTCTTCGTCAAGGACGACCGCTGGGATCTCACATTTACCAAAACGACCGAAAACAATGGTGTGCCCAGCAAATATTCGGTCATGTCGGGTATGTTTCGCTCCGACTACCATTGCTTGTATGAATGAGCCTCTTTGCAGAATTTGCCGATGTGAGTGACGGAGTTCTCAAGGCCTTTCCCCTCGCAAAATTACTCTCGGATCCCAAAATTGCTCCCTATTTCCGTTCCCTCTCGGTTCGTGGCGTGCAACGTCTTTCTCTCTCTCTCAATGCCCTGCTCAACGTCTACAGATAACCGACCAGCCGCGCGAGCGTCCCGCCAAGCCTCTTCTTCCAAATGAACGCGAAAAACACGTTATTTTGAATTTCAGCGTACCCGCCCAAGCCGCTGTCACGACCGATATCGTCTCTGCAATCTTCCAGTTCATCGACTCCCTGCCCAAAGTTGTTCTCAGACCGGAGACCAAGATCAAGCTGAGAAAGGTCAGAGAGGAAATCGACCTCGACATCAAGAAAGAAGCTGAAAGGGACAAGAAGGAAGAGGTGCGCAGACCCCAACCTCGAAGTAGCGCAGCTTGGGCTCA
The DNA here is from genome assembly GCA_029282125.1 of Mycena amicta. Classification (NCBI taxonomy): domain Eukaryota; kingdom Fungi; phylum Basidiomycota; class Agaricomycetes; order Agaricales; family Mycenaceae; genus Mycena; species Mycena amicta. The sequence goes on along the minus strand of JARIHP010000321.1, from coordinate 429 downwards.
TTCTGTTCCAGGAAGCAGAGGCATTGGAAGGGAAGAAAGCCGCGAAACGCAAAGCAGAAGAGGAGCGGATCACGAAACTTAGTGCCGCGGAGCAGCAAAAGGTGTGTGTCGAGATACATTGCCAATGGCTCCCCTTAACCCGATGCATAGGTCCTCGAGCGCGAAAAACGTCGCTCAATTCGCAAACAACAGGTCAAGGTTCGCAAATAAGGATACAACAGTATTTATACATTTAATAATCTTATTGGAACGGTTTGGAGGACACGGGCTCAGTCGGTTTATCGGCTGCAGTGGCCCACTTTGCGCCCCAGCTGGTGAAGAAGCGCAGGAGCCACATTGGCCGTATGGACGGATGCTTGACCACCTCCCGGTCATCGACCGGAGGTAAGTGCAGTGCCTCGAGATCGACCGCAGTTTCCTCTTCCGCCT